>JAVLVB010000349.1:3982197-3994226 GCA_032876305.1 Orestias chungarensis | reverse complement strand
TGCTGCTCCAGACGCACACTACGAGAAAGTAAATAACTGGTCCTGTGAGTAGGTTCTGCAGCAGTATAAGTTGGTGCTTGGTGTATCTTTGCAAGATGCGTAGACCAATTAAAGTGAGCAATGACCATCTTCTGTGTCGTCCAAATTTCATATTTTATTTCAAGAAAACTATGCAATATGCATATTCATAATTTTGTAATATTGCAGTATAAACACAACAATAAT
This sequence comes from Orestias chungarensis, assembly GCA_032876305.1. Taxonomy (NCBI): domain Eukaryota; kingdom Metazoa; phylum Chordata; class Actinopteri; order Cyprinodontiformes; family Cyprinodontidae; genus Orestias; species Orestias chungarensis. Next base: position 3,994,001 of record JAVLVB010000349.1, on the reverse strand, counting down.
AGAAGAATTTAAATCTTTATTTTCTAAAGCTTTCATTTCTTTATGCAAAAAAAAAGGCCTATATTGGCTAATATGCATACAAATTATATAACTTTTAGACCCTTGTTGTCATGTCCAAAGTCAATAGTCAAACTAAATAAAAGCACAAAGGTATTTGAATAACTGATTTCTATATCATTAATTGATTTTTACTTCATAGCAATAGGAATAATAAAGGGCCAATTATGAATGGATTAAATTTATGGCTATACAGTACAATTTTTTGAGAAGGTATGAGATGTCAATTTGTGTTTGTGTGTATGCGTGTTTTTTACGTGCATCAGTTAAAGCAGAAACAAAAGAAACTGTGTGTGGCTGCTATGGTGTATTTTAATTGCATGTTACAATCTTTATAGCATGAGTTGGTAAATTTAAACCGGTTGTATAGCAAGGTATGTTTCTGCATTGTGTTTTAAAACTTGGCTCCATGTGCCCCCTTTTAACTTTGAGCACCTGCCCCTCCTCTCTCTGCACGGCCCTGATGGTAATATCGCAAACTCAATAGCTGTGAAGGGGAAGAAAATGAGAAATTGTTTTCAGATTTTTTTTTTAGGAAGCAGCTCTACAAAACCTGGCTCCTATTTATTTTTCAGATTAGGGCTGATTAAAAGGCCAGGCATAGATATGCAATATATGTAGACAGCCACAGTTTTAGGCTTTTCATTTGAAATAAAAGTAAAACTATATATTACTCACCTTGCACTACTTTATGTTAGGCTGTCACATAAAATACAATGTAAGATTTTTTTGTAGTTTGATGTTAGCGGCTATTTATGAGTAGATTGCTGCTTTTTTTAAAGAGATTTTTGTTTTTGTGAGATTCAGGTAACCTGGAGCAGGCCAATGAAGAGCTGCGGGCCGTCATCAAGAAAATCTGGAAGAGAACCAGCATGAAGCTGCTGGACCAAGTAGTGCCTCCTGCTGGTGGTTAGTTGAACTGACTTCTTGTTTGTTAATAAACTCATAAAGCTAAACTGCACATAGTGGAGAGGCTCATATACACAATTTACAGCTTGTTACATAATATATCTTCTATCTTTTCTTTTAGAAATATTTATTTTATAAATACATAAGCAATGTGTACCTACTCTGCTCATGTTCTTCTGGTTGTCCTCTCAGCAGTTGGTGTTTTATATATGTGTACCTGTCTACACTACTTCCTTCTGCCCTGGATGCTGATGGAGACCACTGACTATCTGCTGGGCTTTGGGTTGCATGGCCTTGTAGACCAATGTGCAAGTGCATGCTTTGTCTCTCTGTTTCTCACTAAAACTCTGTCCCATTTTACTGGTGTCTCTTTCTCTTTGACTCGCTCTGTTGTCTCAATTTTTTGTCATTTACTCACCGCTTGAGCATTTACAGCTTTCTTCTCCTCTCACATATCTCTGTATTCAAAAACTCTGAAGCACTTCAGAATATTCTGAAGCAGTTCTGTTTTAGGGTGGTGGCATGGAACTAGTGTTGCCTCTCTGTCCAATCTCTGTCCCCAGCGTGCTTGTTCAAAGTGACTAAGACCCCGGCTTCAGAATGATTCTCACACTATCTCTCTCTCTCTCGCACGAACACACACACACATTTTAGCGATGCTAAGAAATACAAAAATAATGCAAGGAAACATCCATCCACAGTTTTCAACATGATATGCAACATTAGTGCTACTTAGCATACATCATGAAAACAGATGTTAGACGGAAGGGCTGACATGTATGATGCCTTAAGTAGATCTGCATGTTTGCATGTGGCAAAGTAAAATATTTATTTCCTTTAGGTTGAAACACATTTTGCCTTCTAGTAAAAATTGTAAAGAATTTAAACAAATATTTAAAAAATACTTATGTTAAATATCTTAAAAACTGAAAAATCACTTATATAAAATGTCACATTTGTAAAGTTATGTTGTGGGGAACTAATTAAACTACCTCTCTCTTTATAACTTTGTCCAAGGCACCAGCCTACCCTATGTATGTTTTTCAAATAGTCTTCATCAAAACTTTTTAAGAGCCTTGAAAAAAAATGACGATTGAATTTTTTTTTTATAACCCCATTTCTATTACGTTCTTGTACCTCCTCATGATAGTATGCAGCTTTTGTCTAAAAAAGCATATGACATAATGGCTTACAGTATAGCAACATGTTAAGTTTTTTTTCCAACAGCATAACATTTTACACATAATTTAAAAAATATATGAAGATATCTAAGGTAGTTGACGCTGAGACAAATAAAACATGAAAGTCATGTTACAACTATTATTTCAATGCTGGTGCTCAAAACAGTTTTTAAATAATACTTGGAGTGACATTTGCAGTAACTTAAAATCATTTTAGCAGTGAGTCAGAAAAAAACTGTACCTTCGCCAGTGGATATGAATTTCTTACTTGTTTTTTCCAGCATGGGGTATATTTTCTTACACTCTACTTTCTAATAGGAAATCTTCCTACTAAAATGAAGCAACTACAAGAGATATGTATTGTTTTGGCCTTGCAAAAAAGCCATGTTGGGAGATTACTGGCATTGTGTGTGAATGGAAATTTCTGTTTATGTGTAGGAGTAAATTTTCCATAAACAGAGTAAAAGGTTTATCTTATCAGACTAAAAATACTCAGTAACTTTAATGATAAACCCACTTGTATGTTTCAGAGCTCATCTAAGAAATCCACAAAGATTTAGACACCAAAGCAGCTTTACAAATGCTTTAATATAAGTTTGACAAGGGAAAAAACAAATAGGTCTTTTAGATGCACATTGTTCCATTAAATCTTTTCTTACCTACAGAATTGGAGAATTTATTTAAATTTAAATTTTATATCTCTATTACCCATAATCTACTTGTACTATAAAGAATGACAAAGTGTAACCATACTGTTTAGACAAATTGTGTACCTGTGATAAGCTGCAGGTTACTAAGAGTTTAGGCTAATGTGCCTTTCATTGCCTGATTATCAGTTCAAATTTATGCAGCCTAAAAGAACCTAACTAATTTCAGCACTTAGCCCGCTTAGCTGAAAACAGCCAATTTCTAAAAACGTACGTTATTTAATACTCTTCCACATTGTTGCCTTCAAATTTAAACCCAACACATTAACATTCAAAAACCGTCTAGTTTATTTTTCTTGTTTCTAAGGCTTCTGAGAAAATTTCAGGTTGTCCAGAGTTTGTACACTTTCAGTATGGATGTGTCTGATGCTGATGCTGAGAAAACCTCATTCACCTGAAGCATAAACCTTAATAGACGTCGAGGGAGGAAGGTATCTCCTTCCCCCTCCAAGGGTGCTGTGTGTGGTGACCTACTGACACAGGAAGCATTTGTGTGGTCTGTTCACTCAGATGATGAGGTAACCGTGGGGAAGTTCTATGCCACCTTCCTGATACAGGACTACTTTAGGAAATTCAAGAAACGTAAAGAGGAAGGCCTGGTGGCTGCGCACCCCTCCCAGAACAACACGGCCGTTGCCCTGCAGGTGAGTTCTCGAGGGTTTCTTTGAGAAAATGCTCTGATTAAGTCTGTGTAAAACAAGCATTATTAAAATAAAAAAACTGTAAGAACGGATTTGATTAAAGTGTTTTAAGTCTAATAATTTGTGCATTTCACTCAGATATCATCAAGTATGCTAATGTCTATGGTTTATGATCCAGCAGGGCATTCATGATCTTGGTGTACAGTATGAATCTGTTACTCTGGTTTATATGTCTGTAGTTTGTGCTCTTGGCCCTCCTGTGTCTTTTCACGTCATACATGTTCATGTTAAGCACGTGTCATTGTCTCGACCACTGCTTCATGGGTTTTCTGTGTATCACAGTTTACTTCTCATATGGTTCACATGGCTATTTTCGCTATTTCACCATGTTTATATGGCTTAACCGTTTCCATATATCTTGTGGTGCGCAGCAAATTATATTAAGTACACACGGCTTAGTTTCTTTATCACCTTGTCTTGGCAGGAAAGGTGACTTATCATGCAGTAATACAGAGTAGCGGTCTACTGGAAAAGTTACTGTAGGGAAAGAACTCTTACTTTGAGACTAAATCTTGGGAGGTGCACTAAAAATAAGTCTTTATTTTTTTCTATTTATTTAAAGATTCAGCATGAAATTGTTGGATTACATACAATCCTTCAATTGCAAGTTTCACTCCTTTCAGCAATAAACCCTGTGTCATGGTTTTCTCAAGGTTGCTGACCCAAGTGCAGAAAAAGCAACTCAAAAGGACAAGGGAAATCAGATGAAGTGATTTATTTAGAGTGAGGCATTTACTGATTGAACATTTGAATTTTGAAAGAGAAATATCAGGTCCAGGACTGGAATCAGCAAAAGGGGAACCAGGAATTCTGAGGGACACAGACTGATGAGTTTTTATTTCCAAGAAGGTGAGAATGTATTTAATCTGGTTAGATCTTACTTTGAAACCAGGAAGAGGTCCACCAAGGGGAGGTGGCGGATCTAGTGAATATTGGTTTGTGGTTCTGTTTTTTCAGAGGTGTTGAGTCCAGAGCGCAGAATGATGATGGAGGCTGCGATGGGGACGCTGGGGCGGACATGCAGAGGATGGGTCTTGTGCGTGTCCGAGGAGCGGATTCAGTCCTTGGCTGTTTCTTGCAGTTTGGTATTGTTGAAGCTCTTAAGCTGGTGAATATACACAGTGGAGTACCTGGTGTAGCAGACAAGAAAAAAAAAATCACTAGGGACAACAAAAAAAGTTGCTCAGGGAACAAAGGAGGGCTTGATGATACCGTGTAAAGTTAATGCTTAGGCACTGAATGACTGCAGAGCCGCTCCTCTTATACTCTACAGAAGCAATCAGGGAAGTGTCAGCACCTGTGGTACTGGCATTAACAGGTTACAGTTGAGACGTGGAATGTATCTGGAGACTCAAGGGAAGGCGAAGACGAACAGCGGTGGGACTGATGATGGCTTTGACTGGGAATGGTCCGATGTACCTGGGGGAGAGTTTCTTGGACATTGATTTTAAAGAGCCAAACCTGTTGTACAGGGTTGTATACTGGTGCAGGTAACCTCTTTCTGTCTGCAATCCTTTTATTTTGAATGGCAGTTCGATTGAGGACGGCAACAGTTTCTTTCCAAATCTTGTGACAGCGTTGTATATGATGGTTTACTGAGTTCACCGAGATATCCCTCTCATCAGACGAAATCAGGGGAGGCTTATACCTAGAGACCTCGAACGGAGAAAAACCAGTTGGTGATGAAATGTGCGAGTTATGAGCGTACTCAACCCAGGGGAGATGCTGGTTCCAGTCGGACGGATTGGATGATGTGAGACAACGGAGAATGGCTTCAATCTCTTGGTTAAGACGCTCTGTCTGACCGTTGGACTGAGGATGGTATCCGGAAGTTAGACTCACCTTGGCCCCCAGGGCAGTACAGAAATGTCTCCACACCAGTGAGACAAACTGGGGGCCACAGTCAGGCAGAACGTCAACAGATATGCCATGGAGTCTGAACACGTGCTGGACCAGGAGGCAGGCAGTCTGAAGGGCTGTAGGCAACTCACGAGTGGTATGAGGTGACATGACTTGGAAAAACAATCAATTATGGTGAATATGGTGGTCATACCTTGATATGGTGGAAGTCCTGTAACTAAGTCGATGGCAATATGAGTACAGGGTCTTTTCGGAATGTCCAAAGGTTGTAACAGTCCAGAAGGTGGTCTATGTTTAGATTTGTTGCGTGCACAGGTAGAACAGGCTAGAATGTACTCACGTACGTCTTTGTGAATGGTGGGCCACCAGAATTTCTGGGAGATGAGTGCGATGGTCCGACGAGAACAAGGATGACACGAGAACTTAGCTCTGTGGAACCAGTGGATAAGTCTGGAACGAACAGTAGATGGGACTAAGATGGTTGACTGTGGCTGAGGTCTTGGATCTGGTTCTTTGGACTAAGCCTGCTTGATTATCCCCTCGATCTCCCAGGTTACCGAGCCTATGATGCAGCTGGGGGGTAAGATGGTGGTAGGTTCAGGAGTTGAGTCATCTGAGGAGAACCGTCTGGAAAGGGAGTCTGGTTTTACGTTCTTGCTGGCCGGTCTGTAAGAAATAGTGAGGTTATATCGGGATAGTGAGGTTAAATCGGGAGAAAAACAGGGACCATCGAGACTGTCTGGAGTTGAGTCTTTTAGCTGATTGAAGGTAGGAGAGGTTCTTATGATCTGTCCATACCAGTACCAGCTGTTCTGCCCCCTCCAACCAGTGGCGCCACTCCTCCAAGGTGAGTTTAATGGCCAGCAGCTCTCGGTCCCCCACATCATAATTTCTTTCTGTGGGGTTGAGTCGACGGGAGAAGAAGGCACAAGGTTGAAGTTTGTCAGAATTTGAACATTGGGAGAGGACTGCCCCGACTCCAGTGTCAGAGGCATCTACCTCGAGAACAAACTGTTTGTGTGGGTTAGTTTGAACCAGGATGGGTGCTTGAGAAAACATTTGCTTGAGCTGGTGAAAGGCAGAGTCTGCAGTAGGAGTTTTGGTTGAAGTGAGAGCGTTTATAGGTGCGGCGATGAGATTGTAGTTCTTAATACATTTTCTGTAGAAGTTGGCAAAACCTAGGAATCTCTGAAGCTGTTTTCTGTTCTCTTTTCTGTTCTGTTTTCTGTACTTTCCATTCTAAAACTTTATTTACTTTGGCTGGGTCCGCACTTACCTGTCCGTCTTCAAAGATGACACCCAGAAAGATGATGGATGGTTGGTGAAACTCGCACTTCTCCGCCTTGACGTAGAGGCGGTTCTGCAGTAGACTGTGTAATACCAGCCGGACATGTTTCTTGTGTTCCTGAAGATCCTTAGAAAATATAAAAATATCATCGAGGTAGACATATACAAAAGTATTCAGGACAGTAAGAAAAAAAATCACTAGGGACAACACAAAAGTTGCTCAGACATAGATTCACACAGTAAAAGCTCAGGGAACACAGGAAGGCTTGATGATACCGTGGGAAGGTAACGCTCAGGCACTGAATGACTTCAGAGCCGCTCCTCTTATACTCTACAGAAGCAATCAGGGAAGTGGCAGCACCTGTGCAGAAGGAGCTGCCAGCTTAGCAGGCCCATGGTAGAGCAGCCTCCATGAGTGCACTCTGCTGATGAAAAGGAGAAACCATAGACAGAACCAGCCAAAGATTCACCATACCTGACACCGTGGGATTTTAGTGAGACCCACAACTTTAAGCTTATCATAGCATCCAGCTTGTAATCATATTTCTAAAACTGGGGTTCTCCGTTGTCAATATTATACTATTACCGCTAAACATGACTATAGCATAGTCATGTAAAATTTCATTTGGGATATTTCTGGAAATGCCTGCACCTCACCTGAATTATTGGTTGTCCCTGAATGTGGGTCATTGTGGCTCATCAAAATGTTTTAATCTGTGAAGTTACATTTTAATAATTAAGGAATATTTTTCGCATATTTACATGTTGGAAGAGGTTTGAAGAAAAGCAATGTAGTATTTTAATTACCACCCTATATCCTTTAAAAAAAAAAAAACTTTTCTTGGGCTTAACCTTGTCGACATATGATTTTTTTAAACATGATAAAAACCTCTCTGAAATTAGCATTGCAAGTTGGAGTTGTTATATACAACTCACGGGCGCACCACTTCCAAGAAATTTACCAAAGTTTACTAGTATGTTATTGCTTAAATATTATTTGTAAGATAATCAAAACCACTTTCTTATAAAATAGACTTGAATTAGCCTGATAAAGGTCGGAAAACAAAGAATAATAGAATAATTATTTCAAGTTAAACAAAAGTGTACAAGAGTTGCGCTTTTTAGGAGGGATCTGTCTTTTTCCAACATACCTGTTTCAAGAAACATATATTCTATTTATTTTTGTATTTTCACAGAATCTGACTTTAAAAAAGTGTCTGGAGTTTATTTATAACTATTGAGTTTTCTTTGTTCCAGTGCTATACCGTTTTCGAGTCATATGAAGACAACGTTTATGTAATTGTAAATGTAATTGTTAGGCACTCTGAGATCCTGACAAGCAGTGTATGAGTGTGAGAAAGCAAATAACTCTGTTTTTAAACTAAATTCAAGGTGTTTCCTTTACAAAATCTTTGTGATTTTTAAAAATATGGTTTATGAGACGTTTTAGGTAAATGTTTGCTCAAAATATCCCAAAAAGCACCTGTCTTTGTCTCTATGTTCTCATTCACCTTAGTCTGTCTGATATGTAAATCTCGGATGTTTGCACAGCAAAGGTGTGTGTATGTATTTGTATGTGTGGTGGCTGTGACTGAACAGTTGAGCTGTAAGATGAAAGTCCCAACCTTAGTGCTTAGGCCTGTTGTTGTCATGATTTCAGGCTGGCCTTCGCACGCTGCATGATATTGGGCCTGAAATTCGCCGAGCGATATCATGTGACCTGCAGGATGACGAGCTAGTAGACTTTATTCCAGAGGAAGACGAGGAAATTTATAGGGTAAATGAATAAACCTGCATGAGGAGGAAATGTTTGGTGCAAAATTTCAATTTAATGTAAAAAAACCCCATTGTTTTACTGGTAATTTAAATGCACAGTTTACATGTACATGCAAATTTACATACAAAAGATTTAAATCTAACTTTAAATGCCTTTAAAACGTGTAAACATTTTGTTTTCCTTTGCTTCAGATGTGGTTTCCATTTTTTTCTAGGCATGTGCCAGTTTTTCAGTATTAATCTGTATCACGATTTTAAAAACAGTTTAAACATTTGACAGTCTACAGTTATTGTTTTTACTTAAAATAGGCTAAAATAAACTTTTAAATTAGAAAGAAATGATATATCAGCCGAAGCACTTAAAAACCTGAACCGATTAACTTTTGTGCTGTTAATCATTTATACTAGTGGATTACGGCTAAAGACTTAAGTTCTTTTGCACTTTGTCCTGTTCCAAACAGAGGAGGTCCATTTCTTGGTGAAAATGTTTGGTACTGACAACACTCTTTTTTTACTTATAATTTTTTCAACTTTTCTTTTTTTTATTGTATTTAGGCTTGTTTTAATGATAGTCTTTTTTATTTAAATGACAAAAGGTAAGAAACAAATAAAAGAATATGAATAAATTTAGCGGTTGATCTAACTGTTAAAAAACTAACACGTGTTCTTTTAGTGTGTATTTGTGCATGAACAACGTTTTGCATAAATAAGATAAGATAATCCTTTATTAGTCCCACAGTGAGGACATTCTCAGTAAATAGTTGAACAGTCAGTAATAATAATTAACAATGATTTAACACTAATATAATATTGCACCATGTGATGTATTTTTTAGCAGTAGTAGAAATTATAGTTAGACTTGTTTTAATAGATTTAAGATCTAGAAGATTTATTTTACAACAAATACAGGTTTTGTAATATGGTTACTCCGTTTTTAAACCTTCTTAATGCCACCATTGAATACTGGCCCATGCCTAGGTTTTTGCCTCCATATCATGTCATGACCCAGCTTTTAAACCTACTTTTGCGCACATAACGCTTGAAAGGATACTAGCTGTTGGACTAAACATTACCAGTGTGTATTCTTAGATGTTTTATGAGGGTTCTTGTTGTTTTTGCCTTGAACATTGTTCTCCAGCGTAATGGCGGGCTCTTTGGGAACCACCTCATGAACGGCGGTCACCGGCGAGCCAATGGCCATCAAACCAACACAACACAGCGCCCCCTGCAGGTGCAGGCACCTCCCCACTACGCTCACATGGAGCAGCCGGTGGGGCGTCTTTCTCGAGCCAACGCAATGGCTCATCCCAACCACCCTCATCACCATCACCACCATCACCATCGCCACCACAACTCCTACGGCAAATCTCCCAAATCCACCAACATCAACTTGAACAACGCCAATATGTCCAGTATGCCCAACGGGGGACACCACATGTACTACGAACGCGCACCTCCTAATGGTTATCCCGGTTTACGCACCTCCTATTACGACTATAATAAGCCACGGACGCCCCAGGGTCAAAGGTAGACATTTTTTTTTTTTCAACACTGAAATAAATTACAGCATGAAATGTACTATTAGTTTATCCCTTGTTGGATTCCCATTATTGTCGCCTGTTCTATACCTGTGTTTTATATATATATATATATATATATATATATATATATATATATATATATATATATATATATATATAATAGATAGAAAAGAATTACAAAAACTTCAGAGGAACAATCTGTCGGAAATGTACCTAACACTTGTAGGATTTGACATATTTTCCTCTTAAGACACTTTCTTACTCCATTTGCTCTTAGGCTTCCTCATTTTTTTCTGTGATTAAAGAAAATAGTTGGACATTGTGACAAGAGTTTAGAATTTCAGCTGTTTGGAAACAGAAGATATCAGCCAATGTTTGAAAACATATATCTCATTCTTAAAGTGATCACATTCATTGACATGTGTAACAAAGCAGAGGAACTCAAAAAACTATTTCACCTAGAAAGTATATGGTTTTAGCTTGACAGATTTAAACAAGCAATATTTCTAAGAAATTGATGTTCCAATTGTTTACTGAAGTGTTTCCAAACTCATCTTAACCTATTTCCATTTTGGACATAAATTGGGTCAACGTGTTTCCCCTTAGATGAAACAATAAAAAAACTAAAAAGTATAAAAAATACAAATTTCTCATTTTATTTAATTTTAAATATTCTGTTTTTATTATAAACCATTTTATAAATATTACTTGAGCTCCTAAATGGAACTATCAGATAGGAAAACAGATTAACAGAGTAACAGTTGACAGTGCAGCAAAATAACTAGCGATTAAAATCTTCACAAGTTATACAATGGAAGAAAATTAATGTTTTTTATTCATGTCAAATTTACTAACTAAATAAAAATATTATTTACATTGATGATTTAGGCATATTTGTTACTGGACACCTACTAGAAACTACATCCCAAATAATAACCATGATATACTCTAAGTTGTCTTACAGACTTTCACTAAACTTCATGTTTACAAATCAATCAGTTTCAAAGTTGTTGAAAGGAATGCAAATATAATTATTTACCTAACAGCACAATAATTGGTCTTAACATTGACTATTAAAAGAAATATTGCCAATTAAATAAGAAATTAATATTAAAATATATATGGCTGTTTAAATCTTACAATCATAAGCAGCTTGAGGTAAATTTAAATCTATAAAAGGTTTAAATGTTGAAATTTTATCAGGTTTTAATGATTATATAATTATAATAATGTCATTATCCGACTTTTCTATCACCAGAAAAGCTTCAATAAAAGAAAAGGAGTGCCTTACTCTATCCTATTTGTAGCCTTTTTCCTGTCATAGGTTCAGATTTGTCTGTTTGGATATATTGAACTTCTTTGCAGCAAAGGTGTGGCTGAGATTCAAATTGATGATAAGATTTTAGATCGTGTTGTCTAACTATACATTTTTTCAATCAATCTTAACATCTGTTTAATTCTAAGGTTCCTTAGTTCCTTAAGGCACCAGAAAAGGGGTTCAAAATCCACAAATTTGTATTCAATTTACACTAATTAGCTCATAATTTACTTCATTATAGTTTAAACAGAGGCCTTCGGTAAAATAAAATTGGTCAAAGATTTGCAACTCACACTGAAATAAAAGCGGAGGAGCTGATCTTGTCTTTCATGTACATGTTTTTACAAAAATATCAAACAGAACTAATATATATATATATATATATATATATATATATATATATATATATATATATATATATATATATATATATATATATATATATATATATATATATATATATATAT
>JAVLVB010000349.1:3967465-3982097 GCA_032876305.1 Orestias chungarensis | reverse complement strand
AAAAAACCTTAACCGCCCTCCAATGTAGGAACAAACATGTTGAGCCGTCATGCTCTGTCGTCCTCATACATATATATGAGAATGCTGTATATGTTTCATATACTGTATTGGATATATATGTCGTTCCTTCTCCACCCTTTACTCTGTGTTCTCCCTTTCTCCTTCCTAACAAAACTGCTTTCTCTCAATCATCTCTCTGCTCTCTTGGACAGAAGGCGCTACTATGAGACGTATGTTAGGTATGTTGTTTTATTAGGCTTGGTTTCGGCTTCATGTCTTTAAAGGTGTTTGAAGGGCTAGTTTTGTTTCATTTTCTGATGGAAGGCTACATAAGAAATGGTAGACGATGCCTGTTCCTTGTCGGCTGTTATAAAGCAGCTCCTTCAATGACATATTTTAAAATAATGTGGTTATCAAGGGAGTTGAGATATTACTAAAGAGCAAAATTAGAACAGTTTATCTTATTAATTTTCCAGAAGAAGATTAACATTACATTTCTGTGGCACATTATATTATTTAATGATTAATGATTTTGTTTTGCATTAAGAACTAAAATTATTCAATGTGCAATTTCTTTGTAAGTCAGATCATGAGTCAGTTTTTAAATATTGTGTATTGTTAAAATTAAATTTTCTTTCATAAAACCATCAGGATATTTATATATATAATTAATGATTATTATATATAATTTTCTAAATAACATATTTTTTTTTTTTACGTTTTGGGGTAAATGATTACATCTGTGTTATTTAATAACAAATTTTACTCAAAAGTGTATATGGTATTAGTTAATGGTTAATAAAAATACATTAATAAAATCTAATGAATGAAAATTAGTTATTAGTGAGCATAGACAGAAAAACAAAATAGGATCATCTATTTAAACACATAATTCTCCTGTTAGGTAAGTCTATAGATTTCGGCTGTACTGGCATTTTACTCTTTTTTTTAAAAAAGTGCTTGCAAAATGTTATTAGGAAGAGATATTGCTGAAGGTGGAAATGTTTTCTGCATGGAGCACGAAGATGCACTGACTTATTAATCACTAAAACCTTTTATATATCAATTATTTAATTCAGTAATTAGTTTAATTTATATAATGGTGATCATAATGTAAAATAAGAAATACTTGCTGTGTATCTGGAAATATCTTCCTGTTGTCTCGGCTTCAAGTGGTAAATATTAAAAGCTTGTGTCGAGGAGTGTCCCCTCCTCCCAAGAGGCTTTTGGCACCATGGTTATGCATAACTGTTCACCAGTAACTCGGAAATCAGGGTGAACACAATAATCCTTTTGCCTGATTGTCCCTCAGGTCCCAGAGAGGTGATGGCCATCACCCTACCATCCGCAGGGAAGAGGAGATTGATGAGGATCGCTTCTCTGGGGAATATTATAGCGGAGAAGAGTTTTATGAGGAGGACAGCATGCTGTCAGCGGACAGGTGGCACTTTATTTTACTTTCTCATTCCTATGGTATTGATGACAAGGTGACAGTGTGTTAATCGAGGTACTATTTTTTTTAGCAAAGAGCCCAAACAGAAAATCCAAACTTTTTGACCCAAGCTAAATTATTCTTTTCATCTAAACCAGCAGGTATCAGACCAGCGACACGGAGTATGAAACTCCTAAAGGCTACCATCATCCTGACAACTACTATGATGATGATGAGCAACCTCTCTACAGGGACTCGCAAAGGTCACCAAAGAGAAGACTCCTACCTACCACACCTCAAGGTACTGCAAGTGCTTATCCTTACCAGAATAGACATTTTTTAATAAAGGAATTTTATTGGAAATATAACAGTAATAAATTAAGATAGATAGGCAGACAGACAGATAGCACTTAATTGACTGATTTTGTGTTTGCTTTTTTAAAATGAAATAATCAAATTGTTTTAAAATATAATTGAACAACAATTTTTAAACAATCATTTGAAGATATAATTTGATTAAATTTTTAGAGAAAATAAGTATTTTTATTGTTTAGTCACGTCAAGCGCTTTAGGAACACTACAATAATTTAAAGTGCTTCTCTAGCAAAAGATGACTGGTAAAAATGTTAAAATAAATAAATGTGCCACGGCTTGACTACCATGTCAATAAACTATTCATACAGTAATATAATCGTTTCTTGTTAAACTTCTGTCACTTTTATAAGGATGAGGATAGTATAACTAATATTTTCTATAATTATAATACAATCATTAAAAGAAATGAATCCTATTCGTGGCCAGAAAAAAAGGTGCAATTTTTTTGAAAAATGTATATAATTAGACATTTTTGTGTCACTGGTCCACTTTTGTCTCAGATCACAGAAGACCTTCCTTTAACTTTGAGTGTTTGCGCAGACAAAGTAGCCAGGATGAGCTTCCACATCAGCGTACTGCTTTACCACTGCACCTTATGCAGCATCAGGTGATTAATGCCTGTTTTTATATTGTGTTTCAGAAAACTCATGTGTTTCCTTTTATATGGTGACTAAAATCTATTAAAATTACTGATCTGTTTAGATTGTCCTGGACCAGAGCCATAATGTTTGGTCTCCACTGTCTACATGCATACACAGTTAAAGTGTCTAACCTCTAAACCACTCAGGTTATGGCTGTAGCAGGCTTGGACTCCAGCAGAGCCCACTGCCTCTCCCCTGCCCGCTCCACAAGGTCCTGGGCCACACCTCCCGCCACCCCAGCCAGTAAAGACCAGTCACCGTACTACACCCCTATGATCCGCGTGGACCGCCCACACAGGGAAAGCATCTCTGGCAGCCACGTGTCTGTGAGAAAGAGTTCCTGGTACACAGATGATCCAGACTATTCCCAAAGGACATATTCACCCATCCACCTGCAGGTGCCCTTTGAGTACCACAACCAGTACCACCAGAAGAGAGGCAGTGCAACCAGCCTTGTAGAAGCGGTCAGTTTCAAGTTGTTTCTGTCTTTGTCCCGTTACAACTTCAAACTTCTAATAATTGTATTAGGATTTCAGATGAAAGACCAACACATGATGGCATGAAAAGGGACCTATTTCTACTTTTCTTGCTTATAAAGATCTGAATGTATTTGTATTCTGCCCTCTTTTCTGTGACACAGCTAAAAATATTTATAGCAATCAACTGCCTTTAGAAGTTACAGGAAAGTTTCACTCTTCACTCTAATAATCTAACCATTAAAAATATTTAAAGAAAAGCATTTTGGAAAGACTGTTTGGGATGTCAATAGTGCAGTTTGCCAGTAGCAGAATAGGGGAAACAGCAATATGTGCAAAAAGGTGTTCGGTTTAGATGAGACCAAATTTTGACTTCATTAATTATTAATATTTACTATTAATGATAAATGTAAGAGATGTTAAAACTATGGACATACGTTTTGTAGGTGGTTACACGCTAAATGTTTATTATTTAGACTGCAAAAACAAACATGTGTAAAACAATTTTTTTCCCCTTTTCCACCTGCAGGTTTTAATATCAGAGGGACTTGGGAGATACGCCAAGGACCCCAAGTTTGTTGCTGCCACGAAGCACGAGATAGCAGATGCATGTGAGATGACAATAGACGAGATGGAGAGCGCCGCCAGCCACCTGTTGAGTGAAGGGATCACCCCTGGCATTAATGGGGTCAACGTGTTTCCCCTTTTGACACCCAGGGACTATGAGCTTCCGGACACCGGAGCTAGCTACAGCGACGAGGAGCCAGAGACAGAGCCCAGAGCTCCTTATGAGGAGGACCTGGCAGATGAGATGATCTGCATCACGACTTTATAGCATTAGCCGAAGGGATCTGCAGATCTAATAGGAAACAATCCCGAACACAAAAAATTTAAAACAAGAAATGCATCTGTTGGCTCCGACCTAAAGAAGTGCCTTTTACACAGAGCAGAAAAAAAGGCATACAGAAAGAATAAGCACCACCGAAGTCCTGAACGTTGAATTCTCTTCCTGCCAGCAGAGGAGGCGAGAGCAAAGCCCTGAAGGAAAAACGCTATCGAACATCTTCACCTGGAGGGCAGGTCACTGCTGCCAGGGGGAGGACCCTCTGCAGTGGCGGGTCTCCAAGGGTGATGACAATCAGATGTACGATGTCATTACCTCAGTCACTTTATTAAGGTTGGGCATATCATGCAAATTTTCAATGCAAGCATAGTGAGGCATATCTAGTCATGTAGACTGTAGGGGGGAAAAAAGAGCTTTGATCCATTTGTTGTTTGCGTCGCTTGTCTTAGAATTACTGGAGCTAATCGAACATGTCGAGTCTTAACAGATTATGCAGGATTTAACTGTCCTACTTTTAGCATCATTCAACTTTAGTTGTGCGTGTTTAAAGACAGAAAAGCATTAGGAGTAAATGCACTTGCAAGCAGGTTATTTTAAATATTTAAGAATAGCCTGATTAATATTTCCTAGTTGATATGCTGTAAATTGTATAATATAACAAGAGAAACTTTGTAAAGAGATAATTCTATATTTTGTAATTATGTATTATTTAACAGATCAGCAATATGAACCCTTGTGACTCCTGGTATTCTATAAACGGAAACTTGCATTATTTTAATGAGCTACTATGATGCTTAAACGCCTTTTGTTGTTTTGCTGATATGCACACTTTATTTTGCCTATGAAACATTTTTTAGACATTCTTTTGTTGTTACGCGCCTGCACAACATATCCAAATGACTTCCTAAAATAGGGTAACATATGTTGTTTCTTAGTAATGCGGAACATTTTCTGCAGACAAACCTCAGAGTCGAAGTGATTTAGCTATCTGAGGAACACTATAATTTGGATATTTTGTGTTGTAGTTGTTAATGTTAAATGCATCCATGCATAAAGATTGCTGCTTTCTTTGTTGGTTTTTGAATCAAACCTTAGTTTGGCAGTCCCTAATAAAAAATTTTTTTAATTTTTTAAAACTTTTTTTTGCTGCTGAAAGAGCTTAAAGTGGTGTGAACTGATGTTAGTGTTGCTCATGTTTAGGCCTGGGACTGGTTTTGTTGGACGATATATTGGCCTACAAATTATTGACAATAAACGAGATTATTGTCAATATTGCAAAGACCAAAATAACCACTAATGTAACAGTAATATATCATAATAATGCAAGTACACCCTGTCAAAAGCAAAAATGTAACTTTTATTTCAAATACGAATATAAGATAGAACCAAACTTTTAAATATTCTAAATGAATAAAACAAAAACAAAAAAATAAAAATAGAATCAAAAAAGGACTCTCAGTCTCTTGCACCGAAAACATTTAAATACACCCTGTTTGTTCAAAACAATAAATATGGCCTAGCTACAGTAGTTTATACTCTGTTGTACACCTTGGTAATTGCGGTTTGCAAAAGTCTGCAAGCTCTTCAACTGTGGTAAATGGGAGCATCTCTTTAGCAGTGTAGTGCACTACACTTTCAGTGAGGGCGCCCATTTTGCGCGACTCTGACTGTAGTGTAAGCTTTGCCTGATGGGCCTACGGCTCTCCATGCCGTGTTGCAGTTTTTTTCCCCCCAGCTTGGAAAACTCGACTGGGTGGTTGTGTTAAAGGTGTGCATGCATATTCGTTGTGTTGGCTTTTTTGGTGGATACTATTTTCAAACGAAGTAGGCATATTGGCTCGTTCCCGTTGATAGTCCCACCTTGCTCACTGGGTTTAAATCCGAAATACTCCCACAGTGGCTTTGTGGAGCATCCATATTTCCAAACTTCACTTGCAGCAGTCCGCGTATGTACCTGTAGTTGCGGCTCCGGCTTCCTAACATAGGTACAAAAAACCCTAATGACTTAGATGATGGTTCACTCCTTTCATTGAATTCTAAGGCAACAAATGCGCCCAGGTGCTGAGATCAATGCACAGAGTGAACCCTCTTGTCATACAGAGTGTTCGGATGCGAAAGACGAGGAAAGCAAATATACACATGGCGGTTTATCGTGACCCGAAAAATTATTGACTTCATTGTTTATTTATCATGCGATTAATTGACTTATTGATTACCATCACGGGCCTACTCATGTTTGAATTTTTCCATAACACAATGATCAGGGCATTGTTATAAAACGTCATACTTCACAGGGACTTCGCTGGCTTTATGTGAAGTGTCATGCAAAATCTTTTATACCCTTTGAATATTTTTACATTTGGACACCTTTAAGTCAAAAATGTCCACATTTTAAATTGGAAATTTATGTGGTAGACCAAAAGAGTGTGTTTCAAAGTTGTGAAGTGGAATGAAAATACTTCACGGGTTTTCTGTTTTTGACATGAAAAATTGTATGGCAAAGCATCTGCATTTAGATTGGTTACTCTGATAATGCAGAAAAAAGCCTCCCCACATCATGATAGTGCCACCACCATGTGCATTCTGCAGTTTTATTTTACAATCCCTAAAATTGGCAGCAAATAGGACTGGTTATGGGTTTATTTTACCAGTAGCTTTATTATTTTCAGTCTTCCATTAAGGTCAAAGTTCCTGACTCACAGCAAAAAAATTTCCCAAAGGAGTAAAATGGGCTCTTTTTTCTTTTTCAGATGTTTTTTTTATTTATATTGTGACCAAAATACAATCCCATCCACCTCACAATTATGAACTGCGCCATGTCTGTCTGTCACAAACAATTTTAATTAAAATACATTGTAGTTTTCTTTAGGAATCTGACAAAATGTGAAACATTTCAGTGGGTATAAAGGCTTCTTCGAGACACTGTGGTGTGTGAGAGGCTGCAGGAGGTACCTGCTCTCATCTGAGAGCTATTGACGCTTGTGTTCACGGTGGAACAGCAGGTGGCGTCCTGGTATCAATAAAGCCTGAGAGGTGCAAAGCAATAACCTTCCATACCCCTATCTCTCTGCCAGTCTTGTTTCTTTCATACAGTTTATACCTCGTTAAGTTTGACGACATATCATTGTGTCAATACATCCGTTTGCACAGTGCTAAGACTTTAAATTAGCTAAACTCGGGTTAAACCACCTAGACTGTGTGCTTTTTCCTTCTACTAGCTCAACCTTTTCTGTTTTTAATCAGTGCATTCCCTTGTCCATGGCATATTGGACTAAATATAGTGTTTTTTTTAAGTTTCAAAACAGAAAGTTGAACTTTCTACCAGACGCACAGAGTTCTTAAAAGTGACCAGCCTTACCAGAGGCACCAGAAGGTTACTATAATCTGTTGCTCATAAGCATTTGATCCATAGGTGGGTGTACTCTCAATCTGAATGCTGAACGCTGTCCTGAACGTAGAGGTTTTCCACTTTGTGTGCACATTGAAAGGGCTCTTTGAATTGTTTGTGAGTTTTAAAACAAAAAAAATGTGTTCTAGTCCTTTTTTGTTGATGGCTAAAAGGACCAATGCACATAATAGGCACAGTGTACTATTTGTAGCAATTACAGAACTAATGAAGATATGCATTATTTTGTAAAGACTTTTAAAATGTTGTTTCAAAACTAAAGATAAAAAGAACTTACTTTTACCTCATATCAGGGAATTCCTGAGAAAAGAAAACGATTTGGTTATGTCTATACCAATGGTATTTAAATATTAGCACATAGCTGTTTGTCTTTGCACAAGTAAGTGTATAGTGCTTTTGGTTTCTCCTTTTTCTAAACAGATTTGTGTATTAAGATGAGACAATTTTTGTACTTTTTGTGACTGTGCATATGGTTTAGTAGAATCTGTATCTGTCATTCACACCTCACCTCTTAATGCTGGGAATGAAGGAGTATAACAATATTTTCATGGTGCACTGTTCCTCTGTTTTGCAGGCATGGAAAAAAATAACAGAAAACAAAAAAACAGTTTACAGAGAAACACATATTCATTTAATTGTTTTGTTAGTTTTTCTTCACCTTGTTATGATTATTTTTGCTATACTAGTTATTAATGTTTAAAAATCTGTATTAAAATAGAAGATATTGTAAAATATGTACAAACATATGGGATGACCCATGCTAACGTTCTCTACTTGAAAGTCTTGACATTTCCTCACTGTTTGTATTCAGTCAATCTTCATTTCTCTAAGTAGCAAATGCTTTAATACACATTTAAATCCTCTAGATTTTGTATCGATGCATTTTTTGGTATTTATTTTTTTCATTTGATTTTGGCATTCACTTCATTTGATATTGTTTTCTATCATCATTAAATAAATTTATGCTGAAATAATGTTCTCATTTATTTGTGACTCAAAAGGTTTTGTTATTAATGATGAAAAGAAAAACAATTTGTTTAACTTAAAAGGAAAATGATTTATTGCTGTGCTTCATATAGAAAAGTTAAAATTTTAACTGGGAGCCACTTTATTTGCAGAGACTGTCTCCACGGTGGTCGTTGCCTCTGATGTATCGTCTTCATCCTCCAACACCTTACCGCAAAGCAGGAAGGGTACCGCATACTTACGAAACTAAAAACAAACAAACAAAAAAAAACATACACAATCTTTTTAGGCAAGAACTGTCTCACAGTATCTCAGCGTAAAAATTACTAACTATAAAAATATGTACTTAACTATTGTAATTAGATAAAGTCATGACTGGTTTCTCTAAATGTTCCCCTGTACTTAACATAAAGTTATTGCTCATGCTAACTATGTGTCTCCTTTCTGGATAAGAAAAAAATGTTTATTGATGAAGAGATTGCACCCTTTACGTACAATTTTTGTTTTTCTTTATTATTGATAATACTTTTAGCTCAAATCTTTTTGACTCAATGGTTGGTGTTTTGTGGCTTTTTTTCCAGACGAAGAATTTGTCTCCTGGAAGCTATTGCTGCTTTTACCTGTATGTCCTTTTTTTTCACAGCAAATATCCCTGATTCATTCCCTTAGCGTTTACCTGGGTTTCTTTAATGGAGAAAAACCATTGATAAGCACAGTGCTGCCATTAAATTTGGATCTTTTTTTGTCCTTTCCTGTAGAAAATATTCTTCTCTTAGGGTTTCTGTGTTAAGCTGATGCTAAACTTGTGTTTGTTGATTTTGCCTGTTGTGCTGATTCTTTGTTTTTCCTTAAAAAAGTATTATTTGCCCAATAAGTTTCTAAGTTTAACCTGATATTAATATTAGTGGGTTGCTAACATAGTTGCCACAGCTATTAATAAAGACTTGTATTATCATTATTTGTATTATTTCTTATCTGTATTATTTGTATCTGTTTTTTTCTCTGTATCACAGCATGTGCCAAGTGCCTTGTGTTTATGTAGGAGTTTATGTAGAAGTTTTATATTAAATACAATGTAACAATATTCCTCATAGTTGAACACATTAAACAAGTAAGAACGCATTTAAAATGTCCAGACAGCTGAATACAACCTAATCTGTAGATCTTAAAAACAAATTTCCTGTGTTGTGACCACTAGATAGAGCTGTCGAGATACATCAAAAAGGGGTTATTTTATCTGATTACCATGCCCCTATCTAAATGTTATAATAATTAAAGGCAGCTTTGAATTTACCTGTTTATTGAGTAAGATATAGATGATGGGATTGTATGCAGTACTGCTCTTGGCCAGGTAAACCGGGACTGTGCCCACCAGCGGATGAATCTTTGCATCAGGTCTGCAAACCACAAAGATGGCCAGGCTGGCATACGGCAGCCAGCCTACCAGGAATGACAGCACCATGAGAATCACCATGGAAGCCACCTTCATCTCCCCTTTAGCCACTGCTCCTCCTTCTACACAGGCCATCTTTGAAACCTGTGACACAAAACACCAGAAATGATAAGTGACTGACAAAGGAAAGCCTACCTATCGCTGACTCTGAATTAATATCACTGTCTTTGTGCTAATATAAATCTCAAAAAGCCTTGATCAGAAGAACAGAATCTATCCTGACCATGTTAAAAAGTAAAAACGAACACATACAGGAAACATTTTATGATCAGTTAGTAATTTAGAAATGCAGATTAACATATTAACATTGAAGAAGGATTTCAGGACAGCATATTTCTAAATTTAAGTTTATTTATAAATTGAATAAATGCAGCATGTTTTTTTTAAATATGACGATAAAAAATATAAGCAAAATCAGGTGGAACATTGTACACATTATAAGGACGATTGATAACAATAGGTGACAGTACAGTGCAATAAAAGAGAGGAAAGCATCCAAAAGCTAAAATGGAAAAAGTTTTAATGTTTATTTTCACAAGATACATCACTTTCCATCTAATTGGTTTTAACTTTATTAGACAATCAGACTGGAATGGAATGGAGGACAAGTTTTAGGATGATTGACAAACATGAAAAGAAGAGTAACCCAGAGCTCCTTCTTATTTTTGTTCTTTTTTATGTTGAATTGACAATAAGATATGAAGTGATTGATTTTGACACTTAGGCTTTATCTAAACTTGTAACCCTGCATATTTTTAAAATGTCTTATTATAAAGAGTTTTTTCCCCCAAGACATACTGTAGTGGGCTTTATAAGCGGAACAGTGTGTGTTTAATGGAAGCAGAATGTTAAAAAGAATAACCCCGATGAGATTTATGGTACGGCTGCTCCTACAAACATGGTTCATACATTTTTTGAACAGTTTTAACAAAACGAGGAAATGTTTGTGAGTTATATTCTCAAATGTATTTATTTATTTATTTTATTTGTTTTTATATCCATTTTTAATGTTTGTTTCCTATAATCATGCCATCCCATCAATCATGCCAAGCCCTGCATAGTCCTCTTTTATCTCATAACAACATCACAGATTTCCTGAAACATATTCCAAAATATTTTGGATATATCCTTTGTGAACAGATTACTTTCTCGCATTTTTTTCACTTGTTGTTTTGTAACAACATTCTATTTCTTTGGTGTCTCATGTTCTTACCTGAGCAAAATGGTTATCTAAACTGCTTTTATGTCACATGTTTTATGTAAACATGACATAGGTTTGGTATTTCAATTTACTGAAGTAGAAGACACGTCCAACAATATAACAAGAAAAGTGGATCTTAAATGTATCCACATTGTTGTTTAGTAATCTCAAAACATCTCACCTGATGTAAAGTCCACAGAAGTTTTCCATATGAGAACAGGATCAAAGTGAAAGGAAAAGCAAAGCACACAGCAAAGTAAGCGATGATGTAGGAGACATTGTTGGGATCTGTGTTGTGCCAGTCTGGAGCGCAGGACGTCCCAATACCCTCCAGCTCATACCTGCCCCAGCCGAAAAGTGGGGGCAGGTTCCAGGCCAGAGACCACAGCCAGGAAAAGACGATACCTCCAATGGCATGCTTCTTTTGGAAAGTTATCTGTCCAAGTGGCTTGCACACCACAAACATCCTCTCCACTGCGATGAGAGCCACTGTGCACAGGGATGTGATGCCTGCATTAAACCAGAGAAAAACATTTTTATACAATACAATTTAATACTTTGATCATTTCCTAAACTGTTCCACTCTTTTGACTCACCGCACAGGGATACCGCAAAGCCCTCCATCACACAGCCTGTCCTGCCCAGGGAGAAGTAACCTTGGGCGTTGTTGACCACTGAAAGCACCCCCCCGGTCATGGCTGTGCCCAGGTCGGCTACAGCCATGTTCACCAGAGCGTAGTTGAGAGGCTGCCTCAGCTGCTTGTGCATCAGGGACACAATGATCACTGTACCGTTCAACACAATGGCAGGAATAATAAAAAAGGCCATGATGATGGAGAGCACGATGAAGCCAGATCGTGAGACAGGGGGTTCTGCCTGTGGACCCATGTAGAACGAAGCATTTGGTAAAAGCTCAGGGGGCTGCATTGCTGCAAAGCAGAAAAACTGGGTTCTGGTTCTGTGGTCCTTCTTAAGTTGAAGTTGCCAGATCTTTAATAACTCTTTGCCTGAACAACACGGCTGAGATTAGTCTGCTGGAATAAATCCTGAGGATCTGGAATTAAGAACGAGTAATTCCTTCAAATGATCATCCCTGATCCCTCACCTTTTCGTTGATTGCAAAGGGGGATAGAAATGCGCTCCTAGTTGGAATCTGGCCAGCAAACAGCTCACACAGCCGGAAGTCCCTTTAAACCACACAAGTTATAGTATTTCTAATCCTTTTTTTGACACTTTGTGTTTGATACATTAATACAAATTAAGTTTCAATTAGGTTTAATCAAACTATATCCGGTCAGTTTATTTGTGAATAGTGGAAGATACAGACTTGTTCTATTCAAGCCTTTTTTATATATTTTTAATCATAACTTGGAGAACTGTTAATAAATGCCCAGCACTTTTCTTACTATTTCATGATCTCTGAAGATCAACACTATCTGCTTTGCTTGAATACTATGTTACACTGTCTCCCCTTTTTTATACAAATGTGTTTCTTTGTCATGTCATTTTGACAGCAAATGGGTGAAGAAACCTCTAAATGATTACATGGACTGGATGCTCAAACTTTTAAACATTAAAATAAATATGTATTTATTTCCATTTTTTTACTGGTAACTGGGAAGGTGAGTGTAGAGGGTGCTGTTAAATACATAAAATTAGACCTTAAGATCTTACTGACTTACTGGAAACAGATCTCGGGGGTTTAGCTGAAAAGCAAAGAGAAACTATAACCGAGGGAATGATTACAGAGTTACACTGCTATATTAACTAAATATATATCGAAAAATATAAATCTCAAGTCATATATATAGAAAATAACAATCCAGGCATAAAAAGTGTGTCTTATTTTCCACAAAGCTTATGTGTCTATTTAAATTCCTAAATCATTTATGAAAAATCTGTTTTGGTCCCATACATCCTTCCATGTTTCAGTTACACCACCACCCCGGTAAACATCCTGGTATTTTTAAGCTGGTGAAGTAACTAGTTATGTGTCTATTTACACAATGTTATGTTTTATTTTGCACACATGGTTCTATAAATAGGTCTGAACATCAGTTCCCGATTTACAGCATGTTAGAATAGAAACATACAACCACTTCACATTATCTGCAGTGGGCTGAATGCTGCAAGTGGTCTGAGTGCTGTAATCCACTGCGGCTGAAGAATTGAGGTGAGGTTAAGACCACAGATTTAACAAGAGCATTCTAAGAAGTGTCCGAAGTTTCACCTTCTAAGAGGTTTATGTTCAATCAAGTCAAGATGCAGATCAGGGCTGGACTGGGAGATTTTTTCAGGCCAGCAGTCAGTCATGTAACCAGGCCACCCTGGGCTTGCCACACATGTATGTTCCCACACATACATGTTCACACCTAAATGCATGGGCACAAGCAAAACACATTTGTACTTGTGCGCACACACACTTATAGCAAATTCCAAATAAAAAGCCACCTATCAGACCTACTGTAACTTCTGAGGTTGTAATATACAGCAACTTTACTGCTGTTGATGCAATAGTACTAAGACAATGAAGATTTTACACAATAATAAGTGTCTAAGTTAGAGCTTTACATAGTCAAGGCTGGTAAAAAATCAACTGGGGAATACTAATGAACCCCAACCTACAGTAAATCCAAGGTTAGAATACTCAAATGGTCATGTTTGATCTGGGATACATAACAGCAAATCAGCAACAGACAGAAATATTTAACAACACAATCACTTAATAGAATAATGCCAAATTGCAAAGAAAGCTATTATTACAGTTGAGAGCCATTTATGTCAATGCTAGCGTCTGGAAGTGTTCATGTGTTGTTGCTCTATTGTAGAAATGGTTTTGTAACTTCTCCCAAATGCTCTACTTCTCCTGAAGTACCAGCAGGACTGGTGTAATCAACATCACCACCTTTCAATAGCAAACATATGTTTACAGTTTTTCCATAAACTGTCAAGGAATCAAGGAATCAAGGAATCTTTATTTGTCATCACATAACATGTGGTACATGAGGTGGGACGAAAATTCTAATCCCCCGGTCCAGTTTACACCCTGATAGCAATTTTAAATAATGTAATAAAATATAAGAATATAATAACTATGCGAGAAATAGGATTTGAGCTACACAAAATCTACAATATGGAAACAGAATAACACAATATGGGACTTCGGACATAGCAGCATTGAGGATCGGAATGCAAATATATAACACATTATAAATTCTAAAGAACTATACGAGAAATGTGATTTGACTCCACAAGAATATACAATATTGATCCAGAATCTACAATATAGTACTTTGGACATAGCAGCAATCAAAATTCGGAGTGCAAGTGACATATTAATTGACATTTTAAAGGGACATTTTAAAGTGAACATTAAACTGAACCATTACAGCGACATTTTAAAGTGGCATTTTGAAGTGTGATATTAAAGTGAACAGTGCCGGTTAAATGAGAAAGAGTTTTTCAGTTCTGGTTGTCATTGCGTGTGTTTGAGAGTCTCACAGCTTCAGGAATGAAGCTGTTTCTCAGTCTGGTGGTTTTACACTTGATGCTCCGCAGCCTCCTGCCTGAGGGGAGCGGAACAAAAAGTGAGTGTGCTGGGTGTGTGGGGTCCTTCATGATGCCTGGAGGCCCTCTTCTTGCATCTGGAGGTGTAAATGTCTGTGGTGCTGAGGAGGCTGACTCCAACAGTCCTCTGTGCAGCCTTCACCACCCTCTGCAGAGCTTTCCTGTCTGCAGCAGAGCAGCTTCCATGCCACACGTTGATGCTGGAGCACAAGACGCTCTCCACCACACATCTGTAGAAGGAATTGAGAACTGAGCTCCCGAGTCCAGCTCT
>JAVLVB010000349.1:3927130-3967365 GCA_032876305.1 Orestias chungarensis | reverse complement strand
GTGGATCGATTTTTCCTATATGCATACTGATGTGGATCAACGGTGACGCTGATGTTGGCTTTGATGTGAGTCTGAACCAGTCTCTCGAGGCACTTTGTGACTATCGGTGTGAGGGCTACTGGCCGATAGTCATTCAGACCTGTCACTGCAGAGCTCTTGGGGACCGGGATGATGGTGGCGGTCTTCATGCAGGTGGGGATAACCTTTGAATAGCAAACATATGTTTACAGTTTTTCCATAAACTGTATTTCATACAGTAAGATTATGTAGCCTGTCTCACTGATTTGGCCTTGTACTCATATACATGATAATGATAAGATTATATCCAATTAACTGGACAAATAAATAAATTAAAAAGTAAATAATAATAATAATAATAATAATAAAGTGGCTTGTAAATCAGTGATTTTAACTACCCAGTCCTTATCTTAATTTCAAGGCTAAACTTATATAGGGTCCATATTTACACTGTAGACTTGAACGTGTGCTGCCTCAAGTTCCTTTAGGGGTCTCTGTTTAAACTTTAAACAAAAAACTTCGTACAAATATATTATTAAAATTAAAATATATATATATATTTAACCTTAAAATAATATTTGTACCAACATTTTGTTTTTGTTTTTCAAACTTACTTGTAATCTTTATTTTAAAGGCAACAAGGGAGGACTGAATAAATAAAAACTGTTACTTTTCTGCCTTTTTCTTTTTGTCTCTGTCCCTCTCTGTTCCTTTTACCCCATCGGGAGACCCGAGTCGCTTCTCCTCATTTCTTGCACAGCTTGCTTGTTGCGCGAGATGCAGTCAACAGACACAGGCCACGCCCCTTCATCCACACCTATGTGGTTGATACGGACATTTGGGGCGGGTCTTAATCGAAATAAACCAATCATCTTTCCCTCCTTACATGCTGCTGGCCTGACAGATTCTATGGCTTGTCCGGGCCTGATGCAGATTGTAACTGTGAAGTTTCAACAGAGGCTGGTGGTTTAAGACTGTGTACTGCTAATTCTAAAGTGAAGCACAACAAGCATCAAATGAAATGCCTTTTTTGCATCCCTCTCTCATTAATATGGCAAACTTTGTTGCTACTTTTATGCGATGAATCAGTAACTTAATAGTTATGTTACTGATACAACAAAGTTAAAATGTTCATACTTGAAATTTTCTTTGCAATTTTAAACAATGAATGTGACAAAACTCTTGGGGTTTTAGGGTATGTGTAAGAGGCATGGTTGGTATGATGTGTGACTTTGATGGGTAAAAAAGTATAAGTTTATATAATAATGTTATTCAATGACATTGTGATAAGAAATCAATTAGATTAATAAACATTACATTTTCAGAGCTAAAGATTAGTTTCAAGCTGTTTAGGCAACAACTATCAATAGACTACAGGAAAATCTGCCAAAGTTCTAATGTTACATCTTCATAAACCTTAACAAGGAAATAAATCCGAAAATATCATTATTTATCCCAAAAATAACCTTGCAAAAAAGTATTTTATTCATGATTTTTTAAAATTTCTTCCATGATTAATTGAGGGCAGTACAGAAAGTAAAACACTTAGCACTGGACTGAATTCAGCACGTTGGACAGCACCCATATTTTCTAGCCCTCTACAACTTAAGATCTTTGACTGGATAACAAAGCAGCTAAACCGCGACTGATGTAAGACCTGAGAGTGACACGAATTAAAGAAATAAATGTGTTTGTTTTAAAAGTAAGTTAATCTGCGGTTCAATTAAAAAGATGCTTTTACTCAACTGCTTTGAAAGAAAGACAATTTAAAAGAACATTTTTGGAGGTAAGTTTGTCTGCAGCATATCTGTCCATTAAAAGCTCTGGCCAAAACAAATCAATAAAAACAAAACAAGACAAACAGCAAGAACAAAAAAACAAACAAACCATTTGTTTGCTTTGCTGAAGGACACATCTACTGGATTGTCCGGTGAGTCTTATCTAGAGCTGGTCCAACAAAACCAACTAAACAAATCAGTTTTATTTGAGGGTTTTGGTTAATTACAACATCTTAGGAGTCAGTGAGAAGCGTTGGCAGCCGGTCAGAGAAGACACTGGATGATATTGTCTGTCATCCAACATGCACGTTCCTTATCTGCACGTCCCAGGCAGCAACGGGGCCCCTCACAACTTTGATGTACGATGCAATTACAAGTCTAATAAAAGTCTCAAGTGGAAACAAGGTTCCTGTGGAGGGTAAAGGCGGTAGGCTCTATTCGGGGGGAGGAAAAACGAGGCGCTGCATCAAGCCGTCTGATGCTCCGACGTGATTATCACCATTTAATCAGCGTTTACAGTGCAGGACAATGGGGACGTATCCTGGTTTGATTCAATAATGGGGCGCTGAAACTGTTTTCATACATGATGAGTCGCAGCACTGCAGTGCAGCTGCATCAAGTCAGGATCAGCAGAGAGAAGTTGCTGCTGGGTGACGAGGCAGGCTCAAGTGATTAATTAAGACTTCAGCCAATCACGGGCTAATGCGCATTGATAATGCAAATCTCCATCCTTTGCACAAGAGGTCTCATCTGTCTTCCACACGAGTTTTTTCTCTGTAGTTACAACTGTATCTCAGTAAATATCATAGATTTTTTTTTCAGTATTTTATTTTGAAAAGATATATGATACATGGAATAGCTAAGCATAGCGTCACACTTTAATTTTGCTTATTTCTGTTGATTTTGGTGATAATGGCTTACATAACACTGCAGGTCAATCTGCTGGGTCTCCTGAAATAGAAAGTTTCTTAAAATGCATTTAAACAATGGCCTGAACATAATCCACTGTTTTATAACTAGGATCAATTGAACTGTATGTATGTATCAATGACTAGGTTTAAAAGGCTTATATTTTAAAGTAAATATTTAAGGAAGGAACCAGACATACGTGACAAACATTCAAAGATGATTAGAAAAAAGAATTGTATATAAAAAAATATATTTCTGCTTTTTCTGACATGACATGACATTCCCCCCTTGGTTGCACCAACGTTTAAAACTTTTTTTTTCCTCTATTGCTCAATTTCTTGCAGCAGAGAGCCTTCACAAGATATCTGCAGCATCATTATCTCCCACAGTGACATTTATACAAAAGTAAACTGGTATATTTTACTTTTGTGTGCTGTACTATCAGTATGCATTTCCAAATGTAACTTAATGTTCAGAAACATTTTAAACCCAGGCTGTTTCTTCAACCAAACTACTAATAACTTGTATAATATGTGGTTTGATCATAAAGTCCTTTATTGGTTAGAAATCCTGATATTTTTCAGTTATGGAAACAACTGAGTATAAGATATTTACTTATTATATAGCTAGAGACACCACATGCATCATCCTAAGACCAGTCTAAGAGAGGCTACAAACATTTAACCAATTTTATTTTATTGTATTATCTCAATGACTACACATCCATAAATGCTTTTTCTGTTTGCACTAGAAAAGGAAGAAGGGCAGGAGCTGTCACAAAAAAACAAAAAAACAATACAAAACAATAATATGCTGCTCAAAAGCTTTTGAGCTGCAAACAAAGAGCAACGCACAGTAATTCCTGCACCATGAGCCGAGTGGGTTATCAGAGAGGGTAGGGGGGAGGAAAAGATGGAGTACCACACTGGAGGAGGATGCTCTCTCTCTCTCTCTTTTCACTCTCTCTCTCTTTCCCTCTTTTTCAAAACCACTCAGATACAGTAGTAGGGCTGAGGACGTTGGCAGTGGAAGCAAAAGGTGGAGAAGTACGGAGCTCAGGCAGGATTTTAACTGTGCAGATATTTTTCAGAGTGAAAACACAGTTTAAAATGGAGGGAATCTGCAGGATCCAGGTCTTGCACACATTTGTT
Source organism: Orestias chungarensis (assembly GCA_032876305.1). Taxonomy (NCBI): domain Eukaryota; kingdom Metazoa; phylum Chordata; class Actinopteri; order Cyprinodontiformes; family Cyprinodontidae; genus Orestias; species Orestias chungarensis. The sequence continues at coordinate 3,963,509 of JAVLVB010000349.1, read as the reverse complement.
CTGCTCTGGATCTTCATCAGCAGGAATGTGGCGGAGGTGGCGGGGTCCCAGCAAGGGATCCCTCTGTCAGTGTGAGTGACAATTAGGTGGATGCTGAGGGTTGTATTTATTTATTACTTATTTAAACAGTTTTTAACAATTTGTAAGGAGGACTAAACATTTCAATTAAACACATTCTTCTCCAAACACATCTCAGACTCAGAATATTCTTTGCTCATTGAATCCTGGAGATACAGCATTTTAGTTTGAATTGAATTGGATCTTTACTCTTTCAACAAATGTGCAAAATGATTTTAAAAAATGCAATGAGAAGCTGTTTTGGAGATACATCTAAACTGTAAAATGTAACAGAAAGAACTTGCTGTTTGTTTTGTTGCGTTGCTTATTATAAATTCCTCCAACTAGACTTTGGATTTGCTAAATTCCCAAATGTGTAAATGGGTCACATTTAGGTCCATCTTCATGAATGTGGGAAAAAATAACAAAAACTAAATACCTGTTTTCTTTTTTTCAAGAAGTTAAAGTTACCCAAATGTATTATTATTATTATTATCATAAAAAAAGAACAAAATAATTTTTACATTTTTTTGTTTCTTTTACATAAAAAATATATAATTTCTGCATATTCTATTTTGTAACACCAATCACCTTTTCCTTTAGTGGCTTTTCATTGTGTCAGCGCCGGATATAGTTAAATTGTAAGATGATTAGAGAGCAGTGCATATAATATTTCTATATTTCTATATATTTCTATCCGAGAAGCGTGCACCTTTTACAACATTGAGTGAAATACAAAAATAGAAATCTCAAAGATTTTACACTACATTTGTGAGTTTTAATTTCACTTCCTGACAAATGGTGCTTTTACTTTTCCTCTTTGTGAAACTTTGGGACATCTTTTGCATGATTTGAAGCTTTTATAAGCACTTTTGGTGTCATTTAAAAGAACCGTTATTAATTTATTGAAGCCACAAATAAGCATTTACTTTTTAATTAAATATTATTCTCTAATTGTGTTTCTTAAGTATCTAAAACGGAACAACTTCTAAGAATGTATAACAACATTTTAACTAAGCACTAGTGGCTTCACAGATAACTAAAGTAAATTTAAACACATAGGGTGAATAAAATTTACCTATCAGGTGAAGTTGGCCCGTTTCCCACATGGATGATTCGACTACATGTATAATGTAAATACACAAGTTCGACAGCTGTAGATGACAGGATGAACTTATTGATTAGATTACCATCAAATTAACCTAAACCATCAAATGTGGCTTAATTTTACCTACATAGCATCTTTTCATGATAATCTTTTAAGATTATTTGGTGACTATTAGCCAATTCATCAATTTTTCTTTCACTTCTTTGTCAGCGTAAAGCTTTGGGCTTCTGCATTTGGCGGAGAAATCAAATCAATTTCTGCAAAGTACTCGGGCTCCCAGCTGTTGCAAAAGGTATGTTTCTTATCACTTGTGTTTTTTGTTTTTTTCAATTCATAGTGATTACAGATTTGTCCGATAGCTTATGTGTAACATCCACATATGATGTAATGTATTCGACCTATGATGGCTGCAGGAATATTTGAGAGTCTCAGCTGAATGCTGAGGCCTTATTTTAGAGGAGACTCAGGTGTGTTTGGACTGCTATGTGAGTGTGTGTCAGTGTGTCTTTGAGTTCATGTGTGTTTGTGCTCGACGCGGCCCATTAACCGCAGCTTTGTTTCCCCCACTTATCTCCTCTCTCCTGTGAACTCTCCCAAGTGGAGAGCTTCAAGCCTCGGATGTGAAAGCGGTGAGCTGAAAGAGCGCGTGTGACTGTTTGTGCAGGAGTTTAAGTGATGAACAAAGTGAGTGGAATAAGCGGAGAACATGAGATGTAGATTATCTTTGTGATCACCTGATGGAGGAGTAGCGTTCAGGTTTAAAAAGGCAATCATAGTGAAATCAGTTGGATAAATGGAAACCTGTCCTTTTTACTCGGATTAGACCAGAGGAGGTGCAGTAAACATTGAGGGAACTCTTTCATATGAATGCTGAATAACTAAAACACTGGTGTGTATTTACCTTTACAAAAAGCATCATCTAAAGAGCCTAAAACCGTGACAGGCGTGGCAGATGTTTCGTCCTCCAAATATTCTTAAAATAAATAAAAGCATCCCTGATTTTTGATGTCTGAGATCATTGCAGGCACAATATTAACTTTTCATAGTTTTGTGCAGATTTTACCATTGTTTTTACTTCTATGTATTTGTTATGACAGAGCATTTGCAAACAGGGGAAGAGACTTAAAATGTATCACGCAGCAAATCTTTGGATTAAGATATATTTTGTAAACATCATTCTGGCTTCACGTTTCTTATTTCCTCTCTAAAAGAAAAAGGAGACAATATTGCAATATAAGCAAAACATAAAACTGATTATGGACAGTTAGCCCTAGAGAAGTAACATAGGCGTTTGATACAGTAAAGTGAAGGAAATATTTTTTTTAATGAAAGATATTAAGAAACAAAAAAAAACAAAGAAACAAAGGAAAAAATAATCCTTTATGGAAACAGTTGACAACTTTGATGTTCATCTTTAATCCTTTAGAAACTGCGTTGTTATTTAAATCTCAGTTTTGAATAAATTTACTGTTTTAGGAGTTGTGGTCCATCACAGCGCCACGTCGAGGGGCCAACTCCACTTCTGAGCCCGGACCCCCAATCAGGGCCACCAGCAGGATTAACCCTAAAATCACAGCAGCTTGTCTTTGGGAAGAAAGCACAGCACAACGAGGAGGTCCCCGAAAATACGGAGAAAGCGTCCAAACGGCGTTTAGAAAGCGTCTCCAAGCTCAAAACCCGGGACTCTCCTGCCCGGAGGTAACCGCTTCTTTATAATGGACCTAGTTTGGATTGTGTGAACACGCACTTCATCTGTTTACAAACACATTCCTACCATGTGTCCTGCACATTTGTTTCTTCCTATGCGCATGTAATAATGTTGCAAATGTCCCTGTGCATGCAGGCATATCTAGAGAGAGCTTTGCTGACCCAGTCAGCAAAAAGCATTGAGCTGTGAGCCTGCTGACAGGTTATTAGAGAGCCAATCATTACCTGCTTTTATTCTGATTTCCTTGATTTCATTGTGGTTCCTGTGAACCCACCAAAGCTCTGATGCTCCTCTGGCTCTCGAAGCTCCTCCATCGGTCATTAGTCTAATCAATAATTATGATCAGAGGTTTTGATGGATGGATCTTAAACCTCCACTTGAAGACTTGAGGGCTAGCGAGGTGATGAGGTGGGGGGAATACTCTACCCGAGCTCGGGGTGCTGGGGTGAGGAGGACAGGCGTGAAATGAACTGTTCTGCTCCACTGCAAATTCACACTCCTCTTTTCAGTGGGTAATTTGTCGCCTCGTGTACTGGTGTGTGTGTTTGGTCCACACATTCTGTATTCCTCTTGAATGCATGAGCCTGTTGTGTTTCTTTTAAGGATTACGGCCAATTGTGAGAAAAAGGGGCGGTTTTTTGATTTTGTTTGGTGTGTGTTACAATGTGTGCGATTGTGCGGGGCAGATGTTGGATTATGTAATGTAATATTCCTCCGAGCCGTCGCCGGCTTTTGTTCTATCAGGAGGTCCTGTACATCCAGCAAAATCAGCATTATTTGAGGTGTAGTTCATTACCAGGAACTGCCCGAGCTTGACATGTTATTATCTTTCTCTTGTGCTTTGACTCCATTTCAATTACCCTCTTACCAAGCTTAGCTCTGACTCCCATCCGCACACCCCCTCCTTGTGACCACCCAACATGGCTACTTCCAGCCAATCGGAGAGGAAAAGATACCTTGCATGTGCAACCAATCACTAAGATCAGATAGAGGCAGTCAGTTGTTCTGAGATGCAGGTTTTATCAGCTGCTCATGCTGCACCATGTCAGCAAACACATGAACATTTATAATCATTGTTTTACAGTCCTCGCCATTTGTCCTCTGGAGTGAGTGAAGTGGAAAAATGCATTGAGCATCTTATAATTTTCCTCATTTTTATCCTTTTATGTCAATAACAGCATTAGCGTATGATGGGTAATCTCCCTGCTTTTGAGGATTTCCACTCAACCTGGCAGTCACTTTTGTTTATGATGATTTTCTCAGAAATATAAAGAGCCAGAAAAGTCCGTCAGAGTGGAGGAGATTGATGGCGAGAAGCTGGTTAAAAACCTGGCTGTGAAGATGGAGGAAATGTTCCAGAGAAAAGCAGAAGCCACCAGGGTATGTAACAAAAAGAAAACATGTCACGGGAAACAAATCAGCTTTGGGTTTATTCATTGCAGAGCCTGTGGAACAGCAAAGGTGGAGTCTGGGGGTGTCCCTAGAAAGTGAGAGGGTGGATCAGGGGTGTTTTTCAGAAAGGAAGTAGTTTGATGGTGCTATTTATCTGAAAAACTCCCATTTACACACATCTGCTTCAATAGGTATTTGCATCACTGGTAAGGATGTGTACCAACCTTTAAAATTCATGATTCTTAATGAGTCCTGGTGTCATAAAGTTCCCACTTACTCTCTCCAGCTGTTTGGGTCCCCCCCCCCCTTACATATTCCTCCCTCTAGCAAGATAAACTCAGATTGTCAACTATTGTTATTTGACATATTTACACTGGTTAAAAAAAAAAAAATACAAATTGATCTTATTTTAGATATAAAGGGGTCAATCTAAGCTGTTTTACTGTAGAATTTTACTAACATGTGAAAATCGACGAGCAGCTGGTTTAATAAAAACAAGTCTTTCCCATTTCATTTAGTATGATGTAACATGGTTTTGGATCATTTGATCCAAAGGCGTCATACCTGTTTATCATCTAGTTACTCCCCAGTAAATACACCCAGTATCTTTGTTATCCATTTTACACTGATACTTTCCATTGTTCACCATCCAGGCCTTTGTTACTCTTGGTCCCTCAAACACTTTAGATTCCATAGCTGCTTTAGCTCACTTTTAATGCAAAATTGGCTTTTGTCTTATTAAACATGTCACTTAAAATGTCTTTAATCGCATTTTACAAGTAGATGGCTTTTTCTACTTCTGGCATATTTTAAAGAGTGGCAAGTTAAAATGTTTTATTTATAGTCTCATGTCATATTAATAATCCAAGGATTAAAATGCTGCAGTAAACCTAAAATAATGAAATATGAAGGAAAATGTATATTTAATAATTTAAAATGTATTGTTATTATAGATTTTTTGTTATTAATTTAGGATTTTCTTCCCTTCCAAATAAACATGTTTAAATTATGAAATATAAAATTAGTTATTTTTATTAATATTATTCTCCGGTAATGATGCTATTATCTCAAGTAATCACATATCTTCCAGAGGTGACCTTAATGTTTGAGTTTGAAAAATCTTTTTACAGTAGAGTCACAATAAAATGTGCTTTAGTTTTGTTTTGTAAGCCTAGAAATTAAGTAAGGTGTCAAATAATTTTTTTATGAAAAATAGTTTTTTTAAAGGGACCAAAGCCATTAACATAAACAGCGTGAGATTGGCTGTTTTCAACATGAAATGGAAATGCTGCATTAAGGCACATGCTTCCTAAAACTGCATTTAATTGAATCAAACTAATGTATTTTTCTCTTGTGCATCTATTTGGCGCATAAGAATGATAACAAGACAAATCAAATTGTTTAGGTCATTAACTGAAGTAATTACCGTTCATAAAAGTAATTTATGATTTATTTATTTATTTTGATCCCAAAAAGGCGAACAGATGTCAATGCATTTCTCAGTTGCAGTTGCATTTCTCAAAAAAAAAAAAAAAAAAAAAAAAATCTTGCATAGTGTTTGGTGTCATATGTTTCAGAGTAGCATCTGATTATCTCAGACCTGCGAGGCGGGGATCCTTCCAGCGCTGCACCTCTTCAACACTGCAGGGGAATGATAAGAGTTATCTCTACAAACCATGATCCCAAAGGTTCGACAAGTCGCGACAATTAGGGTGTGAATTACGGCGTTCTTTTAATAAAGGAGATCCTGCGAGATAAGAAGCGTATTGTGTGACATGTAATAAAATATGTGACTGGATTTTAACAGCCATACGAATTGTAGAAAACTAACTTAGACTTGACCCTTTTCATCACAGAGTCAAAAACAAAACGTGTACTGTATGGCTTACTTTCAATATTAAAATGAAAATGCGTTCCCCAACCTCTCTATCAAACATTAAAATCAATTAAAGATGCTTTTTTCTGCCCTTCTCCCTGCTGACAGAGCCGGAATTCACCTGGAGGTCAAACGAGTTCCTCTCAGCAGCCTCAGTTGTGTTTATGTTGCAGTTATTTCTTGACACATGTGACAGATGTTAATTACCTGCTTTGCTCGTAAGGCAAGAACGATTTCAGTGTAGTTTTTTTCTTTCTCTCGGAAACATCACAGCAAAGCACATTTTTATGTATTTATTTATTTTTTATCCCAGAATCGAGTTATTATAGCTGTAAGTTACCGGGCGGTTAGTGCGCGCCATTAAATTCGCTCTACAAACCTCCATCCATCATCCCGCCACTATGTGGACTTTAAGGTTCATTTGGATTGCATTTTGTGCATAAAATCTGTAAAATGGCTCAATACCTTTTAGTGCATTATGAAATAAATGAAAAAACTTTATTTTTTATTTATTTTTTAATCATAAGCAGAAGTTCAAGAACACAGAAGTGCACGCTTGAGCGTTATCTATGTTGGAAAGGTCTTAAATGCTATAGGTCTGCAACAAACACATCTTCAAGTCTTAACGGGAATTTTCTTTACCTTCTCGCATGCAGCGGCTGGTGGAGGCTGCGGAAGAAGCGCACCATCAGCACGAAGAGAACCCAGAGCTGCAGGTGAGTTTCAAAAAGAAAAAAAGGGATTAAAAGAAAGAGAGAGAGAGACAGTAGAAACGTAAAAAATGTGAAGAGGAGTATGAATTATTATTTCTGGGCCGAGGAGGGGCTCCTGCAAGGTTAGAGAAGGTTAATGGGACCTTAAAGTTTTAAATAGCGCAGTAGTTATCCTTTATTCTGCTCTGATGTCCTGTCAGGGGTTTGATGCATGACGATCCTGCGATGAACATTGGTGCACATAACCAAGGCTATGGCTCTAAGAAGCTGATTTGACTGATTTCACAAACCAAGAACAGCTCCGCCATTAAACTTTTATACTGCTGCTATTAGAGAACAGTAAAAGAGGTGTTTGTGTTTTTAAAAGGCCACCCTTTCGCTTATGTACAGGTAACAACGTGTTAGGGGCGGTTTTGACAATTTATGGCTTTTAAAAAAATATTAAAGAATATAAAAGTATTATATCTTTTTTTTCAAGATTTGAAATCAGCAATTTGCGAACACACAGCGCATGTCAAGACGTTCCTTGCTGTTGCGTGTCATAAGAGATTATTGTTTGTCTTTTAACAAATCACGTAAAGATTTAACAAATCTAAAACAGATTTTCAGAAATCACTGTTAAATAATTGTGTTACAGTTTAATCAGTATTTTAGATTGTGAACCTGAACACCTGATTACAGCAAAACTGATGGAATCTCAAACTACATAATAACTTTAAGTGAAATTAATATATGATTAGTTAGGATGCGCAGTCATGTTTTTATGATTGGGTATAAACGTTTTAATGAGTTCTTGATCCGGACAGATGGTGACCTCTACCCCTGCTTCATAGATAGGATTTTAACTCGGCTATATTTAAAGATTGTTACTTTTGGGGAATTAATTTGCTAAATGGGAATAAACGAATAGTTTAACGAAATAACTTTATTGTCCCATTATCGTATTTTGAGCGCATGAACTACATGGGTGGAAAGAGGAAAGTCGTTGCTCACATTTATTTAAAAAGACTATAGGCCTGTTGCACATGTAGGGGTATTGTTTTGTCACATACAAAAAATAAAAATAAGGAAGAACCACATGGAATAATTAGACCTGGTTTTTATTAGAGAGTTGCGCCTGGTCGGGACATTGTTCAGCAGCTCTGCAGGTCGTCCTGTCTGAGATTATTGCGTCTCTGCAGTGGAAATGCAGCATTTCTGCGCACTTCCTCTTCTCTCTTTTTTCTCTCTCTCTCTCTCTCTCTCTCTCTCTCTGCGTCGAGGACAAAGATAAATGAAACTCTTTTTGCGCGACGCATTGTTTCAGCTCTATGGCTCTAGATTGGAAAGCGCACTCGAGCAACAAAACACAGAAATAACGGCAGCAGTTTGCAGTTAACAGAAGCATTTACATCGTATGAATCCATCCAGCTCTCTTGTTCCCACCGCTGGTTTCCATCGCTGTTTACATCTGCAGAACCAACAAAGGGAAATTGGAAATTTAAACAAGAATGGATACTTTTTTACCCCCTGAATACATTACCTATGCAATCATATTGTTCTATGTTTCTTTTAAAGATACAAAAGGTTTACATTTTCTTTCTATATCTCCAAGACTTAAGTCAGCGTTGGTAAACCCAGTGATTAAAAAAGGATAACGCAATAACTTTCTATTTCTAAAACAAACAAAAAAAGAAAGAAAAATTACCATGATATTTTTTTTAAATAAACATCAAACATATACAAAAAATCTGCCTCAAGAAATACATCTTGTTATTAGGCTATCGTGCAGGCATTTTGGCGGACAGCACAGGCCTTTACATGGCATTTTCTCTGAATGGCCATATAAAGTTAATGAGGAAAATGTAATATCCACCTGTGGTCGTAATGATCTGATGTCCTGATGTCGCTGCCTCTGGCATCATTTAGTGATCCACCGCCTCTTCTTTCACGCGTCATTTCAGCGACCGCAGCGAGATCAGCTATTAGCGCTCAGGTGCTTCCCGTCACATCTGACCTGAGTCCTGCCTGCGGTGCAGAAGGGAGGCTGTATTTGGTATTATTTAGCATAACTGGAGAAAAACACTATAATATAATATAATACAATATAATATAATATAATATAATATAATATAATATATTATAATATAATATAATATAATATAATATAATATAATATAATATAATATAATATAATATAATATAATATAACTAACATTCATTTATTGCCCGTACTAAAGTTTAAGATTTCAGTTTTAAAATTATGTGCTTTTATTCATTTTTGCAATTACTTCATTATAGAGTGTTTTAATGCTATCTTTTTGTTGTTGTTGTTGTTGTTGTTGTTGTTGTTGTTGTTTTACTTACCAAGCAACAATAAAACATTTAGCAAATTATTTATAGCTAACAAACACAACGTTGAGAATGAATGTGAAGTAAAAAAAATAGAGATTAAGAACATATTTTTCAAAAAAAATCTAAGAAAGTATATTATGTAGTTATATTTACACCAGTTTTCTTAGATATTCCTAAAATCAAACTTCAGAATTCAGATTAATAATTAGACTCCAGCTGTGTGTAATGTAATCTCACTTAAAAAACAACAATAAAAGAGCTGTTCCATAAAGGTTTCACAGATTTGTAAAGTGAGCAAACATCATCAAGAAGTCCCATATGCTGCTCAGACAGGAACAAAGTTGTGGAGAGTTTTACTACAGCTTTTTAACATTTTTATTATTACATGTAACAGCATCCCAAACTCTGAACATTTTCCGGAGAAACAGCATTAATCAAAAAATCAGCCAAGATGCTTGTGGAAACTATGGAAACTCAACACCTCAGGCGAGTGAGTAAATCTGTTGATAGAACAACAGATTCACTTACAGAAAAACAAGCTTGATTAAAGACACAGAATTTAACTTTATCCATGCAAAATGTTAAGTTACAGGCAAAATTAACACCTCAGATACTCCCAAATACATCACCTTTACGTGTAATGTGGTGGCAGCATTATGTCTTGGGGATACTTTTCTTTTACAGTAACAGCGATGGTTGCTATTGATAGGAAAAAGGATGGATAGGGGTCAAGTTTAAAAGGAAAGCTCTTATAGGTTGAGACCTATCTAAATTTGATCATTCATACTAATATCCCTATTGAGGTTTGATTTAAAAAGAAACCTTACCCTTTACAAACAGGCACCACTATGTAAAAGTTTGCTACATAAAGTCCTATGCGGACTTTATGTGAAAAACTTAAAGTGTCACAATGTGGAAAAAAAGTTATAATATTCACACTGTATTTGATTCAGTGGATAAGAGGATTTTTAGAGCAGTGTTCTGAAGCTAACAGCTGTAAGAAGATAAGATAAGATAAGATAGACTTTAATGATCCCGGAAGAAATTGTTTTAAGCTGGGTTGTTACACACAACAAAGCTCAGTGAGCGTCCTCCGCTGTCACAGTGAGCCTGGTTGTAGAGTGGGGCTCTTGCAGTCTGTAATGGAGGGCACATCTCTGCAGTATGGCCTCCAGCTAACTGCAGCGCTGTAAGAGTCAGTGGGCCGTCGCGGAGAACTGCAGTGTCCCACGGCCTGCTCCACAGTAATAATCCCAATGGGTAAAGTGAAGCTCTACAGCACTGAATTTGTGCTGAGTGTGCACCCACTCGACCCCCTCCCACCTCCATCCCTTTTAGGTTCCTCCTCCTCCTTTCTGAGTACTGCAGCAGCTCGTCAGAGAGCTGCTCAGGCGTGGTATGAGCTGTCAGAGGCTGCTTGATGGCGATGCCCGCTCAGTCTCCCCAGAGAGTGATGCTGTGGAGTCCATCAGCAACACACACACCCCCATCCTTCCCGTATCTCCTTCTTTTCCTCTCAGTGCGTACAATAGAGGCCATGGAGAGGCCGCTCAGACAGGATGAGTTATTCTTTTACTGAAGCAGCAGTCAGCGAAGGACAGGTCATGCAAACTGTAAGCACCGACTTTTCACTTTACACAGTCCAACTAGTGTATGAAAGACATTCTTACATTCAATTACTGATGAGTTATCTTTATATACATTTGTACAAACACACAACAAAACATTATTTGAAAATAGCTATTTGTAATATTTTCAACAACATGTCATCCATGTGTGAAAATCAGAATTTACTCCAAACTCCTTTAGCTATGAAACTTTATTGCTTTTTGAAAATAATGTTACTAGATATCATTATAAAGTGTATTTAAATTGGCTTAGTTGGTTTTTTCTCTACTGATATAAATTTTTTCTTCTTTACTTTTGGTGGACTAGCTGGCTCAAAAGAAATTACAGTCCCACATGGCCTACCTGTGCTAAACATACAAAGTATGCTTTACAAAAGCCTTTATGGACTCAAACATCAATAAGAAAATGACACAAAAAAAATTAAAAACATTACATGACAAACCAACATTGTAGAGCCTAATGTCAGAGTTGAAGGATTAAATAAAAAATGTTTCAAGATCTTAAAGGTGGGAGTTGTTTATGTAGGTTTTCTTTCTATCAGCTTTGAGGCCTTATGTCGGGGAAGAAAAGAGAGCATAATGCTGCCAAATCGAAAATACTTTATGTATCCCAATGGGAAATGAAATGATCATATTTTTTTCATGAGACATGTGCAGGATGTACATACAGTGTTTTTCATGTAAGCTAAAGTTACATTTTTGACGTGTCTGACCGGATGTTTTCTGTGTACCCATCTGGTCGCCGAAACTGTTTGGTTCACTCAAGTTTTCTTATAAAAACCTCTGAGGCCTTTAGAGTGCAGAGATTAAATGTGGACTCAGTTTACTAGTTTACTTCTTTAGACAATGTTATGTGATTATTTATATAGGAGCGTCAGATTTATCAGTTTTAGATTCAAACAAATGTATTTGATGTGCGTACTGTACCTGTTATGAGTCATTAGTAAAACATATTGAAGACTATTCACTGTTTTTTAAAAGTACTTTTTATTGGTCTGTCAGATAAAATCAATAAAAGAGACAGAAAAGCTTCTAAAGTATGACACAATTTCAGACTGAATTTGTTTTAAAACCATACACAAATCATGGTTTGTTCTCATAATGTAAAATGTATCCTACTATACTTATGCTTAAATGTAACCATATGAAAATAGTAAGAACAGGAAATTAAGAAAAACCTGAACAGAAACTGTAAAAACTTTTTTTGCTTGTTAGCTATTTTTTTAGATTATAATGTAAGCTGTGAAGGTGTTGATCAAACTTTATTACCGTACACAAATATAAATAAAAAAGAAATTGTGCAAATACACATTTTAGGCATTCTAGCTTCCCATATTTCTAAAAAAAAATGTGACAATGATGTTTCCTTGAGCATCTCTGGCAAGACTGACTGCCTTGATGGAGTCTTTCTTTGTATCAACTGTCAAGTTGCACAAACAATAGTTCAATAATGTTCAGAGCCTCTAACTGTAATGGCCGCTTCAGTGCTTTCAGAATTGTTCATTACTGCAGACACGTTTTGAAAGTTAGCTAGTTTCAGGTTTTGAGTTAGGTAGATAAAAGCAGATAAAGTGCAGTCCACAGAATATGGTGCGATGTCCCCCAATTATTCTCATCCTCCTTTGAAATGTCTCTCCTTTTGTTAAATAGAATACTGTTATTGGGCCATTACTTTAGTTCTGCCTCTCACAAATTCTCATTTGAGAAAATCATCTGTCGAGTAAATTTTCTTTTGCTTACATTTTCATAAGCCTCACTCAGACTGAGAGGCTTTTGTTTATTGATAAAAGAATAGTTTGCTTCATAGTCGATTGTGACACTTCACGAATGATCCCAGACCTTTGAACAATAATTTAAAGTAATGCTTCACAACCTTCTGTTTTGATTTAGTGCTGGTCTTCACTTTTCAAGTTCATAACTAATGTTTTGTTTTTTTGCAATTATTTAAATTTGCACAAAGACAAACAGAGAAGGTCAGTCAACTCAGAGTAGGTTTGAGAATGAAGATTAATCCATTTTTAATGACTCACTAACCCTGTTCAGGGTCTTGATGTTGTTGGTGCTTATCTCGAGCAGTCAACGGGCCGCTGCATCCTGGACAGGTCATCAATCCATCACATTGATGACAAAGACAGAAGAGACAAGAAAATATCCACACACTAATTAATGTCTTGTAGTAATTGGGAAACACCAAATAACCGAAAATGCAGGTTTTTACATATTGGAGGAAAACTGGAGTCCCCAAAGAAAATCATACCAACTGCATTTAGAAAAGTTGCAGATGTAATTACAAAAAAGATGAAGGTGGATTTAAACTGGTAACCAAGAAGTCTTTATTTTAAACAACTGTGCTGAACCAGAAATTATGTTTAAAAATCAGCAAACTGTAAGGTGGTCAAAAATACAAAACTTGGCATGTCACAGAAAATCCATGGAGCAAGTCAAAAGAAGAGTTGTGGAGTTTTCTTAAATCCATAACACAGACTTGACTGGCCGTAGTTCAATTTTTGTAACTTCCCATTGTGGGAATTTCCTCTTTTTATTGTAGTATGAGTACTTCAATGCCGTGCTGATCAATGAGCTGGACGAGGAAGGCAATAACGTGGAGTTGGGGGGAGATTTCATCCTGGAGCCCAATGACCATTTCAACAACTTGTCAGTCAACCTGAGCCTCAGCGTGGTGCAGGTGCCAACGAACATGTACAATAAAGGTGAGAACTCCTGTAGCACGCCAGAGAGACAGAACTGTGTGAGAGTTATTTACTTACAGTACAGGAGGCTGATGAAGAGAGATGGAGTGGGATAAGTGAGTGGTAAAAGTGAGGAATGGTAGCCGGAGCTGTATCAGTGTCACAAGCTGTGGGAAGTGAACTTGGACGATCGATAACAGCCTAGACATAAAAGGCAGAGCCTTCTGTAAAGATGTTGTTCATACGGTAGCTGCTCAGTTGCTTCTTGTTGTCACATCGCCCAGGTGGCTTTTGCTTGGCTCAAATAGGCTCCCTATATCGCTCTGCTCTCTGCACAAAGAGGGGTTTGTCAGGCAGCAGGAGGGGAGGGGATGATTTAGATGCAGCCATTGAGTGGGCTTCAAAAAGAGTCAATAAAGCACAAAGGTCAATCATGCAGTCACTAATGGCGACCAAGATGGCAACCATTATCACCATTTAATTCACTTGTGTGCTTCTTTGACTCTGCATCTCTGTGTCCTCCTCCACAGATCCTGATATCGTGAATGGAGTTTACTGGTCCGAGGCCCTGAACAAAGTCTTTGTAGAAAACTTTGAAAGAGATCCAACACTTATCTGGCAGTACTTTGGAAGTGCCAAAGGCTTCTTCAGACAGTATCCTGGTGAGATGAAGTTGAAGTGCTGTGTGTGTTTGGCTCGAATTTCTTTGTGCCGTTTGTAGAAACTATAGCCAACCTAAAACCGAAAAAAAATACTAACAAAAAATCTCATCCTAATACAGAAAAATGTAATGCTTCGTTTTTGGTTTGAGATTACTCTCAAGTTCAGAAGTTACAGATCCATATTTTCGAATGTGGACAGTGTAAATACAAGAAGTAGCTTTGTATGTTTATGCCCAAATGATTAAGAAGGAGAAAAATAAAGCTCTGTCCCATGGGAGCTGTCACTGCAGTAAAAAAAGCAAAAAAGTGATCAGAACAAATGATTTAGGCTTTCTAAAGGGGTAATTTGGCTAATGTTGTAATTTTACAGACCATCAGAGAAGATGCATTCATACAGAATGCAATTAATCAGAATGTCTACAGACACTGAAGGAACAGCCCTTTGTTTCCTAATCCAGAAAACATGCTGATGTGATTTTACAGAAAATATTTACATACGTTTCTACATATGTATAATTTTTAAAAAGAAATTAATCAAATAATGTATTTAGTCCTTGTATTCGCATGTTAAGAACTAAAATATAAGAAGATGCAGTTATACATGTAAAATGTTCCTTTGTAGTCATTTAGGCATGAGTCACCAAATGATAAACAGTGTTAGAGTACAGACACCAGAGTCAGGGTTTATTTTTTCCTTATTTTCAAACAAAGACAACAATTAAAGAATTTCCTTTTATAACTAGCTTCACCATATCAACCTATGATTAAATCATTATTTTTTTGCAGAACTTAGCTTTGTGAAATTATTTCTATCATTAGAGACTCCTCACAATATTATGTCTCTGTTTCTGCATGGCATTATCTTCTGTGTTAGAATGTAGAAAGAAATAGATAAATAGATGAAATAGATAAAACTGCTTCCTCCCGTAGTCAAAAAATGTATATCATGGGTTGGAAATGTCTTTGTAAATTGCACTTAGGAGGGAATACATGATTGCAATTATTATTAACTAAGGGGTTTATCTAGGATCCTTCTGCCCAATGCTGCTGGAAATAGATGGCCCCATTTTAACCCTGCAAGGAAAGACACATATAAATAGGTAATAGACGGTTTATTATGGTATGTACATGCATAATAACGGATGTTTGGGTTGCATGTGATCGGGCTGAAGAGGAATCTGGGGCTTATGGTTGAAAGCTGGAGGAGCTTTTTTCCCATATAAAAAAACCATTCAGGTGTAAAATGTTCAGATATGACTTTAGTGTGCATCATTTTTATAATCCTGTTTCTTTGTAGTGTAACGCTAAGGTATTAATGTACCCAAGTCTTGCTCAGTGTTCCAAAAGATTTTTTAAGGTTGTGTTATCATAAAAACGTTAAGAGCAACTGATTTAATGCGAATGTAGACTAACTGCATTGTTGCACATCTCTGTGTCCTTAACCACTTAACGAATTGAATCACTTTATGATTAAAAGTGTAAGCATAGGTATATTAATATCATTTTTCCTACTTAAAGGGATTGTTCTCTGAGGTCACACACTGCCTTTATCATTAATGTTTAATACACTTACGCTTTGTTTTATCCATTCTAAAAACAATGTCCACTTATTTTTCTGTGTTCATGCAAATTTAATTCCAAATGTATATCGCAGGAGTGAAGTGGCATCCGGATGAGCACGGTGTTATTGGCTTTGACTGCAGAAATCGGAAGTGGTACGTGGTAATGTGATAAAAATTTAGCCTTTAGACTGAGTGGAGGGAAATTTATGTAAATTTGACTAGTTCTTTCATTTTTGTAACGTCTTGCACAGGTACATCCAAGCAGCTACATCTCCAAAAGATGTGGTGATCTTAGTAGATGTTAGTGGGAGCATGAAGGGGCTGAGGCTGACAATTGCCAGGCAGACAGTTTCCTCCATTTTGGACACATTGGGTGATGATGACTTCTTCAACGTCATTGCAGTATGTTTACCTATTTATTTGCCATTGTGTTGCTCTAATTCAGAATCGGATTTCTTTAGTTGTGATATATATATATATATATAAAATAAATTTCTTTCTCTTACCAATAGCCACAACCTATAAATCCAAACTTTCAAGCTTTTTAAAGTTTGTGGTTATGATGGAATTTGTTTATTTTTTTAAATCAGGGATATAAATGATTTTGAAAGAGAATGCATAACTGTATGTAACTTTTTGCTTTTTGCTATTATTTATCTAAAGTATAATCAGGAGATCCACTATGTGGAGCCTTGTTTGAACGGCACGTTGGTCCGGGCCGACACAACAAATAAAGATGTGAGTTTCTGAACTAAAACGGTCTTACTCCCACCCTGGGAATTTTTTAATGGATTATAATGTATATGAGCATTGCTTTTATTTGCTTTGGTTATCTGTTAGCATTTCCGTGAGCATCTGGATAAGCTGTTTGCCAAAGGGATTGGGCTCCTGGGCGAAGCTCTAACTGAGGCCTTCACAATCCTAAATGATGTAAGTTTCACTTCAGTAACCTGTGGCCATCAGTTTATTATATATGTTTAAACATTTATTTGTTGCGTTAAAAAAACAATTAAACAATGCATGCCAAACAAATCCGATTTCTGTTTTGCTGAATCAGTTTGTGGGATAATTATTCATATTAATATGTCAAAAAGGACTGAATGGCTAGAACATATATATTCAATTTCTATTTTGTTAAAGGATCCCCATGGCTAAAACAGCTTCAAAACTTTAATATTTAAATTGTTTTCAATGATAGAAAGCTTTAATTTCTAAATTATAAATAGTAACACAGTCTAATGAAATATAATCTAGTATTTGGGAGGTGTGTGTCTCTCGTTCTAATGCTCCATTTCAATCCCCCGTTCCACTCTACAAACACGGACACATCTATTCGACAAATGATTAATGGCTCTAATTAATGTCAATGATTAATATTGCAGCTGATTAGAACACAGAGGAGATAAAGCCAGGAGTCAGGCTGCATTTCTTTTATCTCGCTGTTTTCAGACGAGCTGTGGCCGGGGCCGCCAAAGCTGGGGAGCACAGCTTTTACCTCTGCTTTTGTCAGATTAATTAAAGCTCTGCGATGAATATGGTAATCAGGTAGCATGTTTCCTGCTGCTGAAACTCAAAGTTGCACTGATAGGATAGCCAGTGCATCAACTCTGAAAGCCTATCAAAGACTAAATCATAAAAAAAGACTAAATTGAAGAAAAACTTACAAAAGAAGCAACATTTATAAACAGGTTGTTGAAAGCATTATTACTACAGAACGTAAAACTAACATCAACAATAGTCTCAAGAGTCTGATAAATACAACCACAACATTTTGACACCTCATTAGATTATTTGTTTGATCCCATTTTATAGTTTAAAATCAAAAACATGAGCATCAGTTCAACCCTTTTAAGACCTGATGAGATTTTTATACAAAAAAGACAAATGATAGCCTGCAAAAGTAATCCCATCTATTGAACGTTTTGACAATTTGGCTCAGGGCAACCAAAATATTCATAGTATTTTCTGAAGATTTTGTATGACAGACTGTCATAACCTAGTGTTAACTAGGTAATGAGACATTCAGATCACCCCAATTGTTCACTGTAAAAACTGGTGGAGATAGCATCATTCAATGGGATTGTTTTCTTTAACAAGGAAGTCAATTGATTGAACTAGGATTAATTTATGGATGTTATAGTAAATGGAGTTGAAAATAAATGCATACTACACTTTTCTGATTTTTTTTAGCATTATTTTAAAAGATCGAGGAGTGTTAAACATTTTTTAAAAACTCAATATATAATTTACATAAATATGAAAATAAAGTATTATCCGTAGTGTTAAAAACGCAGTAAAAACTAAATGCTCAGTTAGAAAGCCTCTAAAAGTGCCAAAGAAAGTATCTTCATAACAATCTGACTACACGAGCAGCTGTTGTCACTCTGCCGTTGGCCGATAATCAGCTTTGCAGCAATAGAGCCATTCGCTGAATAGTCTGACATTTTCATCAGTCGTTATCCCAACGGACATCTCATCATGTGAAATTACAGAGTAAATCAAATTAGTGAGATGCTTCAACTGTTCATGATATTTAATATGATTCACTGTTACGCTGTTGGGTTGCATTTGTAACAGATCTGTAATAAATACAGCACAATATCGGCTAAATGCATGTTTACATACATTATTCTTAACTGGGGCTGATGATTTGATAAACCATTCATTTAACTTTTAAGTCAAGTTCGAATTGCTCTACAGAAGGAAATTGATGTTCTCTGTCTTCAACAATTCTTATTATCAGAACTTCACCCATTTCACGGTTTTGCAGTCTGCTAATCTCTTCCCATGTTTCTGACTGTTCTTTGCAGCTTTGTATTAAGTCAAAATTTAGTCCACATTAGATGTGATAGATAAATAAAATTGCTGTTTTCTTTACACACAAAAACAGAAAAGAACATTTTTCAACACACAGTTTAATTGTTTCTCTATTTCTTGATGATAGCTGGAGTACTAAAGTCTCAGAAACAAACTACTCTTGACATGGACTTAGTGAAACAAAGGAGGATTTCATTTCAACCAGGCACACATCAACAGTTGGCGATTTTTGTGCTGATCTAGCACGTGCATGTCATGTTAGTAACAGGTAAACTGTAAGTACGTGTATTGATCATGCATTGTAAAATACAATGTGCTTTGCACGAAGGACTTGAAAACCTTGAAACCCGATTTATGAGCAAATGAGATAAGCTAGATTCATCCTGTGATGGTGTCACTGTGCACCCCTTTGTCTCCATATTCACTCCGCTACAGGTCAATAAACCAGTTAATTACTGCACTGCATCTTCTGGGGGCCAAAATTAAGCAACATTATTCAGAATAACTTGAGGAAAACTAAAGGAAAAAAACAGCTACTGACCAACAACCTGCACAAAACATAGACATGCTTTTATATAAATACAAAGAAAAACAAGTGTTCTTTTTTTCCCCTCCTTCTATAGTTTAATCAGACTGGACGTGGCAGCTTGTGCAGTCAGGCAATCATGCTAGTGACGGACGGAGCAACACAAATGTACGACGATGTTTTTGAGAAATACAACTGGCCAGACAGAAAAGTGAGCCCGGTCTTCTTTATTTTTTCTTTCTCTTTTTAAATGGTCTTTTCTCACATATTTTCCTTGACCATTCTGCTTGTTCTGCAGATTTCTTGCTTCAGTAATAAATGTACATTTTAATACTCTACGCTAGCCAAGCTCCTGTCTGGTGTAGTGAGGAAATGGTTTTTTATTTCATTACTACTCAATAATGTAAAAATCTATGTCAGTGTGTTTTTTCTTCTTTTCAATATTTTGATGCATTACAACTAATTTTTCACCCCACAAGGAATAAACATGGCAAATTAACAGCTTTTAAGGGTGCTGCACACATAAGAGCCCAATCCAGAAGCACCTTCCTGGACTCAGAGCTGGTTGTAAAACTCTTTGTCTGTTTGAATAATCTAGAAGCAATTGAAATTAAATTCAACTTCTGTGCTGTTCACAGAGGAACAAAAGCAGCAGCTCCAGACCTTTGTTCTGGCCTTTCAAGCGAATGTCATTTGGCAGGGTTTGGGACTCCAACCCCCACCTGGTCCATGCACCCTCAGGGCGGCTGCATGGCAGCCATTCAGTGTTTTCTATATGTTTTATGCTTAGCAAAGCATCTGGAGCCAATGAGCCGTGTAGACCTGGCAGCGTGTCACAATGTTCTCCAAAGGGATAGTTGCTCATGCCCTCATCCCAAAGACTCAAAGAAAAGGAAAATAGATTTAACTGCAGCAGAGCGTAGAAAATACAAAATAAAGGACAAGAAACACAGAGTAATTTGACAAAACTTTAAAAGCAGCTAAATAGAAAGTTAAGACAAATGGTCACATTTTTATCTTGTAATCTTTGAATGGTTATCTTTTTTTTTCTTTGCACAGGTGCGCATATTCCCCTACCTGATTGGGCGAGAGTCTGCATTTGCAGATAATCTCAAATGGATGGCATGTGCCAACAAAGGTTGGAGACTTTTTTTTTTGACAAACACGTTCAAAGTGCTGTTTGATTTGTCCACATAAACATGACAGCTTAAAGATATGTGGAAATCAGTGTGGTTTGACATTTTACATCCATCACATGTATGTGTGTGTCTGCGTGGTCTGGCTCAGATATCGTCTGCCAAGAGGCAATGAAGTGTCACTTGAAGTGGGGGGCAGGGTCAGAGTTCAATCTGCTCTAATCCCTCTTCCTGCCACTGTCTACCTCTCGGCTGCTCACTGCTGATGGCTGCCACGTGTCATCGCTACGGATGAGTGCCCTCTGAATGGAAAGTCACAGCTGGGAAAACAGATCACAGAGGGATTGTAGAATGACAAGCATCGAACCCCCTTTCCGCTGACAGACCCCCCCTGTGAAATAACCTCACATGTCCAATGTGAAATATTGTCAGGAGCACCAGTAGCTGACTACAAGGGAAATTAATTTCCTCCTGCTCTGAGTTAATACACTGCAAACTTGCAACAGAAATGGTCCTGTGAAATTAAGTAATGATAGGGGGGTTCTACAGGATTGGAAAGTAACAAAGAACAAAATGACCACATAGATTTAAGGATGCTTTTTGAAAAATACTTTTCTACTCAAATTGGTAATTTTTTGACAACTTGCTGCCTAGGATGGCCTTTGATACAAGATTGTACAAAGATTTCTAAATTAAAAAAGTCCTTGTAAGTATGACTTTAATAGGGGGAAATATTCCCAGTCATTAGGGAAAGGATGCCTCCTAATGTGTGAAAACGTAGTTTAGATGTTTCTTTACTTAGACTTCAGACTTAGGCAGAATTGTAGTAGGAGCAGAGCATTAGCATGGTATGCCCTGCACTTTATGATGACTTGTTGACTTTGAATTGTCCTTCAGTGTTGTCTTTCACATTTTTATTGAGGGATTTACAAAAACTCTGTAGTAATGTTATGTTTCAGATTTTCCAAGATCTATTTGTGTGGCATTAAGTGATAAACTTACCTGTAGTAAATCCAGGTTCTCCACAGATTTGTATATCTGATCTTCCAGCATCAATCCACAGCTTTGGGAAGCAGTAGCTGTTGTTCTATTGGTTTCACAGGCTGCTCATGAGTGGGTCCTATCAGTCAGCCTGTTTAGTGAGCATATTCACATCAGTCCATTTATGCTTTCAATCCATTTATGCTTTCAATCCATTTATGCTTTTGTAGCTGTAGTTGGATTCAAGGAAGCTTAAACATATTAAAAAATAAACAGTTTTTACATGTACAATATTTTGTCTTAAAAAATTTATATCATAAGGTAAAAACAGATATGTAACTGATAACCATATCAAAGATTGCAATGAATTTCCACATTTGCCCTTTGACTCAAATAAATACTGAAGAGCAAAGCGTCAGACACCTTATCATAAAACAATTGAAACCAATGCCTAATAATCTCAGAAATGTATTTTTATATATTTGTCTGGACAAATACACATCATCTGCTGTTTTTCTGCAATACTTTTTTCTGTACTGTACTGGTCACGAGTTTGTGTTTTATTGCAGGGTATTTTAGTCAAATTTCCACTTTAGCGGACGTTCAGGAGAATGTAATGAGGTATCTTCACGTCATGAGTCGTCCAAAGGTTATCGATCATGAACACGATACAGTATGGACCGAAGCGTACGCTGATAGTGCTGTAAGTATGTCACACTGCATTAACTACAGTCCCATCTGTGTTATCAGGATAGATCCTTTATATATATTTCTAATCTAGTGTTACTGCAGCCTCGAAATACGTCCAGGAATTTCTTTGTCCCGATAAGCTTTTGATTATTATTTTTGGTGTTGCAGTATCTTTGCATGGTATTCTGAGGCTCCTGTGGAGTACAGTAAAGAGTGACTATGTGTGGATCAGTTCTCTCATCATTATTCATTTTGATTATATAATGATTCCTAATTATGAGCTCCATTAATCTGCATGGATTCCCCCCTTCCTTTTACATGTGTGTCTACACATTCAATGCACAGACGTACTTTTCTTTAATTTGCTGACAGTTCAATTTTTGTGTATCTTCCCTTCCTGTTAGCTTTCTCATGCTCATCAGGTAAATATCTTAATGCCGATTTTTACTTCTGTTGTTATCCAACATACAAAAATGACAAATGGATGTATGCAAGAATATGAAAGCAATCATGCAAAGAAAAAAGCTTTTTCCTCACAGATTCAGTAAATATGAGCGATATTTTAAAAAGATACCCTTAACGCAGAGGTATTTAATGTTCTTCCTCACAGTTAGGAGGCAATGTACCCTGGAACACATACACACACACACACACACACACACACACACACACACACACACACACATTTGGGAGATTGTACTCTGGAGTGTGTAGTCCTGTTTCTCAACCTCAGACACACCATTCATCATTCTGTGGATCATTGCATTTTAGCTCCTAAAGCCCATAGTAAAACTGACAATGGAGCGGAGACCAAGATGAGGAGGAGGAGGTGAGGAAGAGAGAGATGGTGTGACGGTTGTTTGCCATCCATAGGTTTACTCGTGTTCAGGTTTGTGTGCACACAGTTTATGGATACTAAAAAGGCCTGGATTTGTCCACGGGTGTGTGCAGTGATGAGTCTAAGGGGCCTCCATTCTTCATTTTGTCAAGCTGACTGGTAGCAGCAGAGATTTTGATTCATGTTTATGCACATGCAGTCTGTCTGTGAGACATACGCACATTAACAGGAAGCAAGCACACAAAGACACAAACCCACTTGTTTTAATTTACATGGGGAAAAAATAAACTACTTCAGTCGTGTGTGTAATTATTTTATTGTTAATTGAAAATTGTACATTAATAGTGTTAGTATTTGACCCGATTCATTTTCAGATACTTTTCAATTTGCCGTTTTTAATGCAAGGTGCATGTAATACTTTCATAATAAAGAAAAATTAACATTAGCTCTAATTCCTATCACGTCTTGTTACCAAAATACATGTGTTTAATTACCATTCTTTTGTATATTAAGTGTGTGTTTTTCGATTAACATTTGTTGGTCTAGGAGACCAAAAATGTTATAAAATATATGTTGTTGTTTTTTGTCACATTCATACCAGATTTTACTCTTTAACCTTAAATAGACAGGAACATTTCCACAAAGTATCTAAGTTACAATTTAAATAACTAATATTTATCACTGAATAAACAATAAAATTTATCTATTTTCACAAGAATCTTATTTGAAACGAGAATGTCTTTCATAGGAACTTTATGTTCAAATTAAAAGTCTGTATCCCATATATCCTTAAGGTTAATAAATACATAATGTATACTATAATAATAATAATTAAATAAATTACATAATTAACTATAATTATGATAATTAATTCATGCATTTAAAAACACTTTTAATATCAGAATGTAAACAAGGTGCACAGAAGAAACTACAGAAAAATTATCTAGATAGGAAAAAGAAGGTGTCCTTTAAAATTTTCCATCTTCAATAAATAACTATAATTTTACTGCATTTTAATTATGTTATATCTGTATTTCTGAAACTTACAAATAAGCTCTTAAACTGAGTAAAAATGTACAAGACTATTACATTATAAGTTTAAACGCTTGTCCAAATTATAACATATTTTTTTCCTGAGATGTAAGCTATAAAGAATCATATATGTGTATGGAAACTCTGTTTGATCTTATTACTGTTCTAAAAGTTTTTTCATATGCATAGTTTTCTGTTTTAATAATCCCTCAATACAAAGAAGTGTCATGATTGGTATTATTTTACTCTCTTTGAAAATCCCTCATCCGCAGCTTATTGGTGTTTATCAATATCATCATAATGTAAACATATTTTATTTAAAATACAATTTCCTGAAAAACTTTTATCTAAAAACCCAGGTAACCCTGTTCCTGTTCAAAATGTTATTTGGCTATTTTTGGCTAGAAATTAATGTACTTTTTTTTGTTTGTTTGTTTGCTCATTTTAGCTCAACGATAAATCGGGACCTACTCTAACAACCACAGTAGCGATGCCAGTCTTCAGCACAAAGAATGAAACGGTGAGTGAAGCATTCACTTAGATGTTCAAGCTAGAGACCAAGCAAAAGAACTTCACAACAATTTAGGTTTTCAAACCCTAACGTTTGTGTGTATTTTTTATTGTTGTTTTGTAGTTTTTTTGTGTGTGTCTTGCTATTTTTGCTGTAAGCTAAATAACATCCATCCATAAAATTGACTCAAAGCTTCCCAGAGAGAAAAGCAAAGAATGGAACAATATTTTTTCCACAAGACAGGCTTTTTTACGGTTCCGTTTATGCTTTAATGTCCTGTTTTAAGCTTCAGTAAAAAACTGCAAACATTCAAAAGGAGACAAATGAAAAAAATAAAATAAGGCTAGTGAGCAGGGCTTAGATTTGGCTGATGAGTTTATAATGTATACTGGACAGAAGGCATGGGGTGCTATAAGAACCTGTTTAATAGTTTTAGCACAAAACCACAGAAAAACAATTATGTATTTTTTAAAATAAGCAAGTAATTATAACAACATTATATTGATTATTACAATAATGATAATGTTCTTGCAACTTACCCCAAAATGTATAGCGTTTATATAATAATATTTTGGATGTATGGAGTTCATAAAAAACGTAGCTTTCAGGTATTTGAAGAATTCACCTTTTGTTGTTTTTGATGTCGGCTCCATAATAGATGTGATGCTTGAACCCTCTAAACTGAAGTGTTGTTCTTTCCTGGTGAGGTTTTCATAAGTCTATAAGTTAGTGAAGATACAATTACTGATACAAAACTATCTGGTACGTAGAAAAACAATAAAGGAACAAAAGAGTATACGGTTGTGCATGTTTCCTACTTTTTCTTGTGGGATGGCTCCTTAATGATGTGTTGCAACTTCCCATGCAGAAAAACCAGGGTATTCTGTTGGGAGTCGCTGGCACAGACATCCCTCTGCAGGAGCTGATGAAGCTCATCCCAAAACATATGGTATTATCTTCTTTCCTCTGCTAGATCACTGTTTTTATGTGTTCTTTAACCCTGTCTGATGCTTCTCATTTTCTTTCTGCAGTTAGGGATTCATGGATATGCATTTGCAATCACTAATAATGGCTACATCCTGACACATCCGGACCTCAGGCCTTTGGTAACTGAGTTTATTTGTGTTTAGACTGGCAGAGACTTGCAGCATTCCTTTACTTTACCCTCTTCTTTTCCCTTTTGTTTTGTGCACATCATCAAAAGTAATACTTAAGGGCACACAGAGATTAATGTAATATCTGGCTAAGAGGCAACATGAGCTCGTATAGTTTGTAATCCAACCTTTTCCTTTGATGTATGCATGCAGGGATAAAGGCCACTCATAAGGCTGGCTGGCCTGAGATTTCCCAGAGGTAACTTAACACTTGCTGGCAGAAACCACAGCCACTCGCTCTGGGACCGCTGGTTCCTCAAGGAGCTTTGGTTGTGCTGGTGGATCTGTGTACGCCAGTGTTAGTGCTACAGCTCTCTGTGCGACTGTGTGTGTCAGTCTGTGCTGGTTCTTTGTGTCTTCTTGTGGCTGTCATTGTAGTTGTTGACGTTTTATGTGGACGGGGGCAGTGGCAGAGCTTGATGTGTACTTGTTTACCGTGAATTTTCTATCAATCATATTAATTGATTTTAATTCACCTGACAGTCTTAATTTCACAGATGATTTGTTAAAGAATTACTCTGTAAACACAACTAACAGTGCTTGATATATAGGACTGTAGGATGAGGATGTATTAAACGTCAAAGAGATATTTAAGTTATAAAGCTCTGAATTTATGTCTTCTATATCCATTTATGTGTTGTAGATAATAGGGAGCAGATTATTTTAGACTAGATCAGTTTCTGTGTGTAAGCCTTATCTGTAAAATAAAGCTGGGTTGCAGAGAGGAGATTATTAAACTGCTCATCCTGTTTTACTTTTTGCAGTATCAGGAAGGACAGAGGAGGAGGAAGCCTTATTACAGCAGTGTGGATCTCTCTGAGGTGGAGTGGGAGGACAAGGATGACATCGTACGTGCAAAACCTTATTACAAAGAGAGAAAAGTTGACTTTTTCCTAACCAGACTCAATGCATTCTGATGTGCAACATTACTTTTTTTTTAAATATATATATTTCCCCCCATTCTTATCAAGAGTTTCAATCGAAGTAAATGATCCTGAGAGCAGGCTTTTTACTTCCGAGCACAGTTTTCACAGCAAATTTGCCCTGAAATCCTAAGCGGACAAAATGCTAGATCACTGAACAAGCTTTGACTTCTCTTATCTCTCAGCTGCGCAACGCTATGGTAAACAGGAGGACGGGGACGTTCTCTATGGAGGTGAAGAGGACCGTAGACCGAGGGGTAAGGTCGCAGATAAGGCTGCTTAGTGTTCGCCTGTATCAGATGATGGTCGTCTTCTTTACTCTCTTAGGAATAAATTAGCCAATCGTCTGTTTTTTTTCAGAGGCGAGTTCTCAAGATGCACAATGACTATTACTACACCGATATCAAAGGAACTCCATTCAGGTGATTTGAAGGTTTTATTCCATTATAGAGATGCAAGAATAAGGGTTAATCTAGCCAAAACTGAATCTGTCCTTTCATTTCTGTTTTACTGATTCCTTTTTTTAAATCAATAATATAACACTGAACAGGGGAAAACGTGTTGCATGATTAGGATAGCTCTATTGTTTTTATTGCAACAGAAAATTAAGGAGTTAATATGCAATTGTCATAATACCATAATAACTTTTATGTTTGATCTGTGATTGATTGTGGATTTGAAAAAGCTGCAACATTTCATATGTATGTATGATTAGATTTTTCAGAATATGACTTGCAGATCCTGATTTCTGATTAGTGCATTTGTCTGGTAGAGTTAAAAATAGTTGGACACAATATATAAAAAACACACAAACATTAGGTCAGTAATCAGGATTTTTTGTTTTTTGTTTATTGATTTCTTTCTTGCTGAATGGCCTTAATGTCCATTTTGGTACACAACTTGTTTATTGTTAAATAATGATGGTCTCCCACCAGCATCAGTCAGCAGATTCACAAAGCTTTTGTTGCAGAGTTAATACATTAGTTTTAACGCATTTTGTTGATGGCTGGACATTCCCATTTGTTTGTCTAAATGATTCTGGAAAATGTATCCAAATATGAGGCAAATAGAGAGTGTAACATGGGTTGTGTTGTGTCAGCTGACATTACTATGAATTTGTGAGATTTAAATATAAACTCCATCTAAGTCCACTTCCTCAATTTGCCAGAATGCTTTTGCCACAGATCTCTACAAAGGGGCAGTAGTGCCTACTTGTGACACAAGTAATCAGTAACTTCAGCTGTTTTTAGGAGGCATAGCATAATTATGATTGTTAAGAAGGTCTACAATTTTTTTCATAATTTCTCAGTTTACCTGACCCAGGTGTCGTTTTTAAAATGTTGCATTAAAATGCATCAACTGGTATGCTTCCATTTAACAAAATTTTTGCAAAACAGAATGACATCATCACATGAACTTTACTACGTTGTCTACAGATGTAAATATGCTGCCATCTTTTCGCTTTTGAATAATAATGAAGAAAAAAAATATTCTCTTACACAGTTATTTCCTTTTTTTATATTTAGCAAATAATACTAAATATATGGTAATCTTAACTGACCTAAAACAGGAGAAATTTACTTTGATTTAATTTTGGTCAATGAGAAAAATGCACTGCTCAAAATTATAAAGGGAACACTTAAACAACACAATATAACTCTAAGTAAATCAAACTTCTTTGAAATCCAACTGTCCACTTAGGAGGCAACACTGATTGACAATCAATTTCCCATGCTGATGTGTAAATGGAATAGACAACAGGTGGAAATCTTTAGCAATTAGCAAGACACACTTAATAAAAAGGTGGTTTTGCAGGTGGGGACCACAGACCACTTCTCAGTACCTATGCTTTCTGGCTGATGTTTTGGTCTCTTTTGAATGTTGCTGCTTTTACAATCGTAGTAGCATGAGACGGACTCTACAACACACAGAAATGGCTCAGATAGTGCAGCTCATCCAGGATTGCACGTCAATGCGAGCTGTGGCAAGAAGGTTTGCTGTGTCTGTCAGCGTAGCGTCCAGAATCTGGAGGCGCTACCAGGAGACAGGCCAGTACACCAGGAGACGCGGAGGAGGCTGTAGGAGGACAACAACCCAGCAGCAAGACCACTATTGCCGCCCTTTGTGCACGGAGGAAAAGGAGCACTGCAAGAGCCCTGCAAAATGACCTACAGCAGGCCACAAATGTGCATGTGTTTGCACAGTTAGAAACCGAGTCCATGAGAATGGTATAAGGGCCAGATGTCCACAAATGGGAGCTGTGCTCACAGCCTAACATCATGCAGGACGCTTGAATTTGCCAGAGAACACCAGGATTGGCAAATTGGCCAATTGCGTCCTGTGCTATTCACAGATGAAATAAGGTTCACACCGAGCACATGTGAACGAGTCTGGAAACGATCTGCTGCCTGCAACATCCTTCAGCATGACCGGTTTGGCAGTGGGTCAGTAATGGTGTGGGGTGGCATTTCTTTGGAGGGCCGCACAGCCCTCCATGTGCTCGTCAGAGGTAGCCTGATTGCCACTAGGTACCGAGCACATCTGGGACATAATGTCTCGCTCCATCCACCAACATCACGTTGCAACACAGACTGTCCAGGAGTTGGTGGATGCTTTAATCCAGGTCTGCGAGGAGACCCCACAGGAGAACATCCGCCTTCTCATCAGGAGCATGCCCAGGCGTTTTAGGGAGGTCATACAGGCTTATGGAGGTCATACAGTCATATGGAGGCCACACACAATACTGAGCCTCATTTTGACTTGTTTTAAGGATATTACATCAAAGTTGGATCAGCCTGTAGTTTGTTTATCCACTTTCATTTTGTGTGTGACTCCAAATCCAGGCCTCCAGGGGTCAATAAATTTGAATTCCATTAATGATTTTTGT
This sequence comes from Orestias chungarensis, assembly GCA_032876305.1. Taxonomy (NCBI): domain Eukaryota; kingdom Metazoa; phylum Chordata; class Actinopteri; order Cyprinodontiformes; family Cyprinodontidae; genus Orestias; species Orestias chungarensis. The sequence goes on along the minus strand of JAVLVB010000349.1, from coordinate 3,934,284 downwards.
GTGATTTTCCTGTCAGCACATTAAACTTTGCACAGAACAAAGTATTCAATGATAATATTTCATTCATTCAGATCTGGGATTTGTTTTTTGACTGTTCCCTTTATTTTTTGAGCAGAATATTTCTGTCTCTATTAACATTTCATTTGTAGAGTGTGTAGTTAATCAAAGGGCCTAACTTATCTTTTTATACTCCTTTGTTTTACGTTCCCAGTGTTGGGGTAGCTCTTTCGAGAGGTCATGGAAAGTATTTCTTCAGAGGAAATGTATCAATGGATGCAGGTACGTTATTCCAAATCATCTCATACATTATAATTTCAACAACGACAATGTGACAAGAGATGTGTTTTCATGGCACATAAATCTGTCACCAGAACAGCTTTTGCTCATGTAAACTCAATCAGCTCATTGGCTAACATAGACTGGCATTGCTGGAGCGTTACTGACTTGTATTTTTCAGGGCTCCGTGATCTGGAACAGCCAGATGTCGCCCTGGCAGATGAATGGTGAGGCAAGGCTTGTAAAGGTGGCCGTTCATGTGTTATGTAGGTTACATCACTGTGTTCCCTTAGCATTATGAGGACTGGATTCTGATTTTTTTTGGACTGTATGTAGGACCTATTGCAACACAGAGGAGAAGCATGAGCACCGCCACCTGACTCAGATTCAAGCCATAAAGCTCTTTATGACTGGCCGCAGACCACACCTCAAATGTAAGAAAGATTAGTCACACCTTAAAGTCGTTTTTGTGATTTGTACGCTAACTTTGTTTCATCCTCCAGGTGACGGAGAGTTGATACAGGAGGTGCTGTTTGACGCTGTTGTCACGGCGCCACTAAAGACCTACTGGAACAGTCTGGCTCTAAACAAATCAGAGTAAGAGCGTTAACAATTAGCAAACACTTCTTATTCTTCTCCATATATATTAAACAATATCCAGTTTAGATTCTTTTTATAATGGATTCTTGTTATATTAGGCTTCCGATTTTAACACTTACTCCTTTTTTATGATCTGATGTCAAATCGCATCTAAGAGAACCTGCAATAAGACTTGAAGAGAACTTGGAGTCCTGCAGGGCTCAGTACTTGAATTTCTTTTTTTGTTTCAATTTCTTTTTTTTTTTACCTGATGCCTCTTGGTATAAATAATAAAAGCACTGCAATAACATCATTTTTAAATTACAAAAACTTCCAAAGGTTAAAAATATATATTTTCAGTTGGTCAAATCAGGTAAACACAAAACTCTTTCAGGATCTTAGGATATTAAAAATGTATTTTTCTTTCGCCGGGTGTCTTTCGTGTATTTCATTTTGAGTTTTATTTATTCAGTTGGTAAATGTTCTCTGAGCCTCTTTTTGATACATTCTTATAAAATTATTGAAAACAGGTTAAAATATAAGCTTAATATACATTTATTGCATGTAATGGAACATGACTGAATTTAAAAAAAAAATGCAATACAAATCAATGCGTTCAGTATCCCTTGAAGGTTACACAATTAGCTGTGTGGGATCCATTTCTATAACATACGTTTTTCTTGCAGGAAAGAAATAGTTAGCAAAACCATATTTAATAGTTTAAGTCCTTTAAAAAAAAACATGTGTGCTGCAATAGTTGAAAAAAGATGGTCACACTGTCTGCTTTACATCCCACCTACAGGAACCCAGAAAAGGGAGTGGAGATTGCTTTCCTGGGCACACGGAGTGGTCTGTCGAGAACAAACCTGTTTGTACCGACTGATCAGCTCTCCAATCAGTAAGTGCTGCAGCTCAGCATCTCTCTAATCATTAACTACAGGAGGAAGTGTGGTCGGGATTGTGTTTGAGGAATCTAATTATTCACTTCTCACCTCAGTTTCTCTCTCTCTCTCACTCTATGTCTCTGCTGCTGCTCAGAGATTTCCTGACAGCGGAGGACAAGGAGGGTGTGTTTAATGCTGATCACTTCCCCTTGTGGTACAAGAGAGCGGCAGAGCAGGTCCCAGGCACATTTGTCTACTCCATCCCCTTCAGCACAGGTACTATGCACTGAAGCTGTAATTACAGACTCACTGTGGACTACAAAAAAACAAAAAAACAAGAAAAAAAACCATCAAATATCAGCTCTACTGTATGATTTATAATAAAACTAGATTTGTACTTTATTTGCAGTTTAACTGCTGAATCTTCCGAATCTGACGGCATACAAGTATATGTCCATCTCAGCAGATTATTTCCCCAAAATGTTCTTTTTTTCAGTAATTTATTAAAAAAGGTCCCTATTAACTACAAGCACAGTGATACATTTGAAGCTTTAACACCTTAGCAGAGTGACAGGCTGTTTGTCTTTGTCCCTTGTTGTAATCTGCAATCATACATGTCCATAATAAATCTGAAAGCAAAAATTAAATAATTACCAATGCCCATTATGCAAACTCCCACTCCTACAGAAAAATTTAGAGATCACTTGCAAAGAGCTCACACTTGCAAGCAAAAGACATTTTAACTCCATGCAGAAAGAACCCTGGCTGAGCCTAAATTATGCATGACTTATTTATTAAATTAATAAATAAACCAACTTTTCAATTATGCTTCAATTCACTGAGATGGACTTATATTTAGTTGTGCCATTGCCTAACACTTTATATGAAATCACTAGGCTGCTGCAGGAATTTGTCACCGAAAAGCATAAATCAGTCTTTTAATACGAAAATCCTTATTGTGACTGTTAAATTAACTATTAAGATATGCAGCACATCTTACCTGTCCCATAAAGTCTGAGTCATTTTTATTGACCCAGGTTCAGTCAAAGGTTTGAAGGATATGAAGGACTTTTTTTACGTTGTCTATTTTAAATGAGCGAATGCATAGCCTGAAATGTTTCAGTCACGACACTCATTTCAGAAACAAAGTAGCTCTAACTGGACTCCAGTTTCATCCAACAGCCTCTGGATTAACGGTGCCATCTAGTGAGCAAACATGGTAATATGAACAACTGCTTTGTTTCTAGCTTTAGAAAACAAGAGTGTGGTTCTGGCCAGCACAGCCGTTCAGCTCCTTGATGATAGAAAATCTCCAATTGTTGCTGGTAATTACTGCCCACATCACACGTGTGTACAGCTCAGCTTGTCATATCAGAACTTACTGTTACCCTCTGGTGCTTTCAGCTGTGGGGATCCAAATGAAGCTTGAATACTTTCAGAGGAAATTTTGGACTGCGTGCAGACAGGTAATCAATAATGTAAAACCACTGAGACGTAATAATATTTTAAGATAAATCAATTCCTAACTCTGAGTCAAAATTATTTCTGATTGTGTTTTACACAGTGCACTGCTCTGGATGGAAAATGTATCATTAGCTGTGATAGTGAGGTTTGTACGTGCGCATATTGCTGGTTTTATCCCTGATTGAATGTTTGCTTTAACTTTAACCTTTTTGTTTTCTCTCCTTGCAGGACATTAACTGCTACCTTATTGACAACAATGGCTTTATTCTTGTCACAGAGGAACAATCTCAGGTACAGTACCTATTTCCAATCTGACATCAACAAACAGTCAAATTATTTAGCAAGTATAGAATATAAACCTGGGTTCTTTAGTGGTTAAACTGTAACCATAATAAAGTTTTTTGATAAAAAATGCAAATCTAATTGTTTGGCAGCAGACAGCAGTGTTCATCCCGGGTTAATGGTTTTATGTATTTTATAAGGACATGTTTATTACATTTTTAAAATCTCTCATTTAAAAGTGTAGGCCAACACAAAATGTTGCACCACTTTGAAGCAGAAATATACATCTTCTAAAAGTAGAAACCAGAGGTTGGGAATTGCAACCTTTTATATTTACAGATTCAGATGTCACATAATTATTAGGTCTTTCCCAGCATTGTCCAAATGAAGCAACACCACAGAAAACGAGCTGTGAAGACATTAAAAGTAGAGTTATGTTTTAAAGGGCAGTATCTTGCAAGATAAACCTTTTTGAGTTGCATCCTATGTTATGATGTCATTCTAGCATCAAAACATAGCAGGAGTGTTTCTTTGACTCATTCATGCACCTGGTTCATAAATACAAAAAAAAAATATCCTGTGTTGCATTTTTTTATATTTTACATTATATATTGTGGCTGTTTTATACAACCAAATATAACACTCTTAAGAAAGTTAGTAATTGGCATCAATTGACAACATGAAGAAGCAGCAGGGCATTAGATATCATAAATGATGCAAATTTAAAATGTAATTTTAAGTTATTTTTTTATACACTGAAGGTAACATAGGAACTAGATTGGAATTCAAAATTGCAAAATGTTTCTGGAAAACGACACCCCTCCCTTACATCTATATCCAGAAAAAATTGTAATCAATCATCCAAAAAGGAAGAGTGTGTACCAAATGTAGCAAAACATGGCTACACATGTTCCACCCAAATTATCAGGCTTTGATAAGAGATAATTAATCAAAGAAACACCTAAGAAGCCCAAGATTACTGTGGAGGAGCAGTGAAAGGGCTCCTGTGGGAGACTGTTGAAATGTATTACCGTAATCCTGCTGCCACAAATCAGGCATCTATATAGGTGTGGCAAGTAAAAAGCTAGTGTTAAAGGAAAGCTATAAGGGCATGTCGGAGCTGCAGCAAAAAGTTCAATTGAAAATCCATGAAAGGACTTGAAAATGGCCATTCCCTAAATCCACATCAAATCTGACTTGAGCTATTTTGCAAAAGAATCATCAAACATTTTAATGTCTAAACCTGCTAAGCTGAGAAGAGGCCTATAAAGACACTTTTTAGGGTTTTTATATTTACTAAACATGAAACAAGTATTTCATTTTCATTACCCTTAATAATGCAGGCCTTCATGTTTGTCTTTCACATAAAATCTCAAGATAATACTTTGCTTTGAAAGTCCAAAGGGGTTTAAAAAACACCACCCCAGTTGTCACTCTGACAAATAGTTATAAGGAAAACAGACAATAGTTTCACGAGTAGATGTTCATTTTTTTAAAACTTTTTCATGAAACTATTGCCATGTATGTGTTCTTCATTTAAGATTTGCAGTAAAGTTAATAACAAATTTTCTCTCTCAGACAGGGCTTTTCTTTGGAGAGGTGGAGGGCGCTGTCATGAACAAACTTCTGCAAATGGGATCCTTTAAGAGGTCAAACACACAAATTATCTTCACTCTCTCTGTTTTCAATGCAAATTGTTACTATTATGCGTGTTACAACCTCTCCTGTTGTACATGTGTTTCAGAATCACCCTGTATGATTACCAAGCTATTTGCAGAGAGTATGCTGGGAGCAGCGACAGCGCTCGCACATTATCAGACGTGAGTGTCTGAGAAACGTCAGTCAGTAAATAGAAGAAAACCACTTCTCTGTGGGCTGAAGCATTAAGATGTGTATGGCTGTGGTTTACATAGGCAGAAATAGTTGTGATACGTGTGTGTTATTGGTCATTATTATTTGTGCACTGTTGCAACGGTTAATGGTCAGAGCATCAGATTCTCTTTCCACCTTCAAGAAATCTTTGAAGACCCCCAAATCTTAGTTAGCACTCAGTGTATGGTTCGGCCTTCTGTGTCATCATTAATGTTAAATCCTCTCCCAGCATATTGCAGGTAAATTGTGTCGTATTTTCAAGTTGAAACCTCTTTTTGTAAGTTGCTTTGGATAAATGCGCCTGCTAAATGCAAAAATGTAAATGTAGTGGTTACATATGTGAGAGAAAAAAATTGACTATACAATGTTTTATGTATTTTTCTTTTCTTTCAGCCTTTTTCAATGGTTAAGTGGCTTCTGACAGAACTTGTCATGTAATAATTTTTAAACATATACAATTAATTGTTTATGGTTATCACAAAGGATGCATGCTCACATTGTCTGGTTGTTTTTTCTTAGTTTCCTGCTTGAATTCAACCTGTACAGCTGGTGGAACATTGACTTATCTGTCAAAGGTAGTTATTCTTACTGTTGCTTATTGCAAAGTTGCATTTGTGCATGAGAATAGAAAACCTCTTTTCTCTATGAGCATCCTCTGTGGTGAAGCTAAATGTATGTTTTTTTGCACAGCTCAGAGAGCTCGGGGTAAAACCATGATGGTGCCCTGTGACACAGAATACCCAGCTTTCGTCTCTGAACGCACTATTAAAGAGACAACAGGCAACATTGACTGCAATGGCTGTGTTAGGTACCGATTTTGACTCGTATAAAGAAGCTCCTGAATGAATCATCAAATAATTTCTGCTTTGCAAAGTAAATATAATAATTTCAGTTTCTGTGTTTGTGTGTTGTAGGTCGTTTGTCATACAGCAGATTCCCAGCAGCAACCTGTTTATGGTGGTTGTTGACAACAAGTGTGACTGCAGCATTATTCCTCCTGTAACAATGGATCCTATTGAAATCATGTATATCCTTTATAAAAGAGACAAGCTGCTTTTTTGCTGCCAATTCACAACACATGTCAACTCAAGGCACTTTACAGTAAAATTTATATATTTTAGTCATTCCTACAGTCAATTGAAAAAGTATCAAACTTTTCTATATTTTGTCACATTACAACCAGAAACCACAAATATATTTCATTGGACTTTTATCAGAAGGATCAACATAAAATGTTATACAATGGCTAAGTGACAAGAAAAATATACATCATTTAAAGCGTTTTTTACAATTGAAAAATAAAAGTGTGTTGTGTATTTAGCCCTCTTTTAAGCAAGTGCTACTGAATGGCTTCAGAAGAAGCCTGATGACTGCTAATGACAACAGTGTCCACCTGTTTAATCTAATCTTAGTAAAAATATACCTACAGCTGCTCTGTCAGCCTCAGAGGCTGGTCAAGGAAATATAGGGGAGCAAACTGGAACATGAAGTCCAAGGAACACATAAGACAGGTCAGTTATAAAGTTATGGAGATGTTTTAAAGCAAGCACAGCTGTAAACCTACCAAGACAAGGCTGTCTGACAAACTTACAGGCGAAGCATGAGAGCACTGATTAGAGATGCGCAAAGAGCCTTATGGTAACTCTAGATGAAATGCAGAGATCCACAGCTCAAATGGAGGAATCTGTCCACATGAAAACTAGTATTAATGCACTGCACAACTGTGGTTTTTATGTAAGAATGACAAGAAGAAATTGTGAAAACCATTACAAAGCCTGTTTACAGTTATCTACAAAC
>JAVLVB010000349.1:3845296-3855548 GCA_032876305.1 Orestias chungarensis | reverse complement strand
CTCAATGAATTTGTCAATCAAGCACAAATACGTAAAGCACTTCAAACAAGTAAAGTAAATTTTGGTATTCAAACTTATTTTGTTTAAAAAGAAACAAATGGACTGGCAACAGGATTTAAGAGAGTTTTGTAAAGCCAAATTATAATTTTTGCAGTACTGGGTTAAAGAAAAGGTGCAATATTTGTTGGCTAACATTGGATTTGAAAGAGACATGTTAGAACAGTAATTCCAAGTGTGATGCTTAGTGGCTGTGTAGCAGACTAGTGAGGTTGTCCTATTTTAGCACACTGAAAGAACTGTTATAGAAGCAAAAACAACAAGTTTGAGGTTAGGACCTCCAGTTTCTCTGGATCTCAGTCTAATCTGTAGGACCTGCTGCTTAAACAGGGCTGTTTCTGAAGGCCCAAGCACAAAATCCATGGGAATTTATTAAATTAGAAAATTTATTTTTTCAGAGGATTGACTGTATTCATGTTGTGTTTGACTCACCAGTGAGTCTGTAAGGATAACTACGAGGTGACAAATATCTCCAGGCACTTTCCACACTATATTCACAGCTGATCTCCTTCTGTTGAACCAAACGTAGATTCCTCCCGAATGTTTCTTCTTGAACCACAATCAGGCAGAAGCTAGGATTGTTTTTTCTCTCTGTCGTCCAAATGGGTGCTGCTGCAGCTGCATTCAATGACTCTCCGAAGTACAAGTTACATCTTGTATCATCTTTCACATATTCAGGCAGAGAGCAGATGAAGACAGCGTACTGACCCTCAAAGCGGAGAACACCAATTTGTGGTTTTAGAGCTATAAAAAACAATTAGTTTGAAAAGACAAAGTTTGTTTCCATGTTTTGGCAGAAAAATCTTTATGATTAGATTCCATCGGCGAAATCAGAGCTATCTAACTTTCTGTAAAAGTTTGACATGTTTTTATGAACAAAGCTAAATGTAAACGAAGAATGAAGCTTTCACTTACCTATAATAATGTTGGATGCATCACTGTCTGGAGAGGCTGTTAAATCCCCAGATTTTACAACATAGAAACATCTCACTTCAAACTCAAAAGATGATCTTTGTTTAGCCATTGACACAAGCTCAGTTCCTTTAAATGTGTTGATGCAGGGAAACGGTGTCAGACTTCCTTCATTCACATGGAAAAAACACTGATGCACAGAAACATGAGCTGGACTCTGACAGCTTAATGTGACCGAGTCTGTTTCTATAATGGCTGATGAATCCACAGTAAGCTTAGCCTGAGGAAGAGCTGAAATAGAGACAGAGGACCAAATATTGACTATACAACAGTGTATAACATTTCTGATTAAAATTTATTGTTTATTATGTAAATGCAACAAAATATATTTCAACTAAACCTGAAATAAGGTCAATTGAATATCGGCTAGTAGTGAATTACATGACAATTCTGCTGGGCATAAGAAACATTAAAAACCTTTCAAATGCACTTCCTGAAAAGAACCTGTTTGAGTAAAATCAACATGTTTAAAAAATCTGTACAATCATTATTTTTCTATACATTGCAAAAGTGTAAGCTATAAATTTCCAAACCAAGCGTCTTTTTTTGGAGTAAACTGCACATCTGTAGCATTCAGTCAAGTTATAATCTTATGTGTATATGTACTAAAAAAATTCTGCACAGATTGAAACCATGCAATAAAATGACCTTACCCAAGAGGAAAATAAAAACCAGGTGTCCTGTCATAATGAAGACAGATCTAAACTTTTCCACTGAAAATAGGTGTTTGGCTCCTTAAACTCGGGTATGGTCTGTAGGGTACTTGCAGAAAAACCAAAGAGAGCATCATTTTATTCTATTGCTCTCTGTGGTTTTGCTGCAAGATCCCACACTGATTTTAAGCAAACACCTAAAGGTACAACCCATTAACAGGCACAACTTATTCACTAATTATAAGTCCACCAGAGACACTAAACCTAATCATATTGCTTGATTAGTTACAAAGTGTAAAAAAACTGTTATGCAATATTTTAAATCTCAATATGATTAAACACATGCACAAATACACACAGTACGATGAAATATGTTATGGCACCAACAACAAGAATATATGTGTGTGTGTGTGTGTGTGTGTGTGTGTATGTGTGTGTGTGTGTGTGTGTGTGTGTGTGTGTGTGTGTGTGTGTGTGTGTGTGTGTGTGTGTGTGTGTGTGTGTGTGTGTGTGTGTGTGTGTGTGTGTGTGTGTGTGTGTGTGTGTGTGTGTGTGTGTGTGTGCATGTGTGCGTGCGCGTGTGTATGAAACAATGAAGCAGAACCCACCCTCTCAAAGCAGGTGTAACATCAATAAAGAATAAATGTTCCAAAATTGGACAGTATTAGAAGAAAATATCTGGGTGATAACAAGTGCTCAGGTCAGATCCTGCTGCAGTCAAAGCCTTAAGCAGCATAACTACAGAAATGGTGTTTCCAAAACCTGCTGGACTCTCACCGGGCAGGTGGGGTTCTCTCTAAGATTTAAAGGGAGAGCTGGGATTATTGAAATATGTAGGAAATGTTTTCGTCTGGACATACAAAAAAAGCTAAACATAAATTGCAAAAACCATCTGTTGCTGCAAATTGACAGCAGCAACAAAGACACAAAAAAACGATAAGACATGTTCCTCTAGGGAAGGTCACATGGGGTCTTTGTATTTTGCCATGACAAAGAATTGGGGCACTTTTGATGAAGGAAATACATAAAAAAGAGAGATAGAAAGAGAAAGCAGAAGGTTCGTGACAAACACGAAACAGAGGCCAGTCTACAGTTGCCCTAGATGCCACTTTGATGCAATCGTTCTGCTGTTGCCCTTTCTGTGCTGATAACATCTTATGCTGTGCAACAAGAAGTGTATAGTGCTTGGTTAGAGCATGTTTAGGTAGTCGCGGTTATATGCACGTTTTTATTTTGCCACCAGCTTGTGAGATTTATTAGATATCCAACTCAAAGGGGCCAGATTGATGAGGAAGGCTTTTTCAGGTCACTGAAACTTTTCACATTTATCATGACTACAGAACTGCTTTCTATAATCTCCGTCTGCAGCATTACACTCAAAGTAGGTTTTTCAACTGATATGTTTGTCCTTTAAATACATTTAAACTTAAATGCCTGCATGCTATAGCTTTTCTTACAATATTATTTAATGCTTGTTGTATTAATTCTTACAGGCAAACCCCTTTCAGGTCCCAAAAGCTGAATGTCCATAGTTTTTTCTAAAAGTGCTGTCCGGGAATGTGTTAGAAATGGACCCAAATGCAGAGACGGAGGCAGTACTTGATTTAGATTTGCTGAAGCAGAGCCCAGGATAATGAATGGAACACAAGGAGTTTTAAATGGCGAGGAAGGGAGGAGCAGCAGGCAGAACATGGTAAGCGGAGAGAGAGGACGACAAAACATAGGCGGAAAACCAGAACACAGGAGGACTGGACCAAAGACAGACGAAGGCACAGGCAAACTGGACCACATGGGATCGAAGAGATCAGCAGGAGTAACGGGAAGTACAAAGCTGACACGGGACCAAGGAGAACTAGATGCGAGGAGGACACAGTGAGGACTGAAGACGGTCGTATTTGACTGTTTGCCTCCATCTCATGTTTCTTTGATTTCAATGCTGCTTATAAACAAACACCAACGTATGTCTAGAGGTTTTCTAAAATCATTTGAACCCACTGTTAAACTATATGTGCTTTATAAAACATTAATCAGGACTTTGTAAAGGGTTGCTGATAATTGCATTTTATAGGATTTCAATAAAGTGACCTGTGTAAAACCTTTGATCAGATAATATAAAACCATTTGGCAACATTAGAAAAAGGTGTTATTATAGTGTTAATAAGTTTTAGATGAAATTGTGATGATATATAATTATAAAAGGTTTCCTGTACTTCAATGTCAACAACATATAATATGCACCTTGATGGACCTTTTTTTATGCTGGATGGAATCACAAAAATAAGTCTTAAGCCGGATCTTTGAGGACCATCCAACTAACAGAGATAATTGTTAACCCAAAAAAGCTTTTAGAAGAAAGAGGAATATAAAAGATCCCAAAATTATTTAATCTATTGTTGAAGCTGCTGGTGAACTTGTGTTTACAGAGGTCCATGCTGATGTCTGGCCAGATCCTCAGGTGCAACCTAAATGACTCGAGCAGAGGTGGAATCGGAAATAATGATTTATTGTACGAATGAATGATGAACAGAACATAAACCGAAACAAGAGGCAAAGTGGAACGGACCAGGGATTACGCAGGACGAGAACTAGAAAGTAAACAAATGGCTAATTGAAACAGAAAGCGGAAACTACGGAACGTGAAAATAACAAATCAATAGAAATAAAAAAACAAGTGGAATATCACAGGATGGGAAAAATAAAGATAATAAACAAACTAATAACAACAATAAGTGACACTAGGAGAACCGGAGGAAACGAAGAAGCAAAACACTGAAGAAATAAACTATTAAACAAACAACGAGGGAAACGAGGAAAACCTGAGGCACGAAGAAACTAACCACTACAGAAATAATCTAAAGGAAAACAAACTACAAAAGGGACGCGAGGGAAACCGGAGGCAACGCAGAAACAAAACACTAACGAAATAACTGGAGAAGGGGAGCCGAGGAAAATTATGGACAACAGAGAACCAGCACAGGGACCCAGCACAGAGAACCAGCACAGAGAGCACATCCATTTTTTGTACACCCTTGTCCCTATTGGGGTCGGGTCGGTTTGCTGACGGCTATCTCCAGCTTACAACGGGCGAGAAGCAGGGGTACACCCTGGATAGATCGCCAGTCCATCGCAGGGCAACACAGAGACAAAAACGACAAACAGCCACTCACACATAAAAAAATTATATGTAAACAAATTTGCCCCGTAAAACAACATGTAAACAACAGCAGACAATTGTGGCAGACTGGTTGAACACGACACAGAAGCTATAACACTAATCACAGCTTCATCTTTGAGGATCCTGTTAGCACAATCAAAGACAACAATCACAGATGAAGCAAGCAGATATAGATTTTATATTTGTAATTTATGAAAAATATAACTTAGCAATTATTTGTCTTGTGTTCTCCCTTCTTATTTAATTTTATTGTTTTTCTTTAATATTTAATATTGGCAAAAATATGTAGCAACATCACTCTGTTGGGCTGGCCCTACTTGTTTCATAAAACTTTGTTTAAACTCATCCTTATTCATGTCTTAGCACATAATTTAGATTTTCTTCCACCTAAGCCAAAGGCAACTCGTTTAGAGTTCAAAGATTCAGACTTGGTTACATTAAAGTCAGTCAGTGTCCATTATCTGTTCCTATAAATCAATGTTATTTGTACTTTAGATGACAAATAATGATCCAAAAATGTTGTCTTAAAATCCTGACATAGGTGGGGCTGCAAATGTTACCAAAGCAAAGTATCCCTAAAAGAGAAACTTGCTCAACATCATTCTGCCATGAAAGTTAATGAAGCTGTTGTAATGTTTGATGAAAATTTGTGTAGGGTATATTGTACAATCCTTAAGGCAGAAAGCCTGTAAGCTTGTCTCCATATTCACAGCTGCAAAACTAAATCTTGTTCAACACATGGGGGCATCAAAGCCCAATCAACATCACATGCATGAAAGTAGTCCTGAACTGGGGGCAATTTAGTAGAAAATATGTATTTTTCTCTCTCTCTCTCTATCTCTCAAACAACACAATAGACTTTGTCAAACACACTTAAAAAACTAAGAGTGTGTGTATTATTAAAATACTACACACATACCGTTTGAAGCATGCACACATAAAACTAAAGCATCTCTCTGTGCTTGAATGAAATTTTAAACTATGTGTGACTAACAGAATAAATACTAGACTAAAGGAGACCTTAGAAGTGTGTGTGCAGTTAAACTAAAATTAGACTGAATGTGTGACAATACATGTTTAAAAATGAGACACTGGTGATGGTATGTTTGAGAAGCTAATTTAGGATTGTGCATGACTAACAGTAAATCAAGAGAGGACAGAATAGGTCAAGCAGCCGCCATTTTAATCAATATTCTTTCCTCACTGGATGCAACAAAATTGTTTTACCTGTGCTTAAATGAAAGAGTCCCTATTGACTGCCCGCACTGATTCAAAATGTATTTAGATTTTTCTTGACAGTCAACACATTACACATGCCTAACGGCACTATCTATAACAACAATCAAGAATCATCATAGCACTGAGACAGCTCTCCTTAAAGTTACTAATGATAGTCTCATGGCCTCAGACAATTTCCTCGTGTCTATTCTAGTTCTGTTAGATCTCAGTGCTGCTTTTGACACAGTCAATCACAATATTCTCATTGAAAGGCTCAAACACACTGTGTTTGGGGATCAAGGGAAAAGCACTTGTCTGGTTTAAATCGTATTTGTCTGATAGATCCCAGTTTGTTCATCTAAATGACAAAACTTCTCCGCATTGTAAGGTTACTTGTGGAGTTCCACAGGGTTCTGTACTTGGCCCAATTCTATTTACTATATACATGCTCCCTATTGGTAAAATCATCAGACAGCATGGTGTTAATTTCCACTGTTATGCTGATGATACACAACTGTATTTATCTATAAATCCTGATGAATCCAGTCAATTTGGTAGATTACAGGCATGTCTAGATAACATTAAAATGTGGATGACTTTAAACTTTCTGCTCTTGAACTCTGAAAAGACCGAAGTTGTTATCTTTGGACCAGAACCTCTAAAAAAGAAATTGCTTAGTCAGCCGCTTGACCTGGATAGAATCAGGTTGGCATCTGGTGAAAATCTACAGTTGGTCCAAAATGCTGCAGCAAGAGTTCTGATGAAACTTAAAAAAAGAGATCGTATCTCCCCTATTTTAGCTTCCCTTCATTGGCTCCCTGTCAAACTTATAATAGATTTTAAGATTCTTCTTTTGACATATAAAGCCCTCACTAGAGATCTGATTACTCCTTATGTCCCTAACAGAGCACTTCGCTCTCAGACTGCAGGTTTACTGGTGGTTCCTAGAATCTCTAAAAGCACAATGGGAGGTAGATCTTTCAGTTATCAGGCTCTTCTCCTGTGGAACCAGCTTCCAGCTTTAGTCCGTGAGGCAGACACCCTGTCTAGTTTAAAATCTAGGCTTAAAACCTTCCTGTTTGATAAAGTTTATAGTTAGGAAGAGGTAGAGAAGACAGCCTAATCCGGTTGGGGAGGAACTCAGTCTTGACAGACGGTTCTCCTTTGCTCTACCTTCTTCATGTCTCACTCTATAGGGTTAAGTTATTTAAGTTTTTAGTTCTTAGTGTTCTTCTCCCCATAGTAACCACACCTGGGCTGGCGTTCTGTTAGCTGAGACAGCTTCTTGGATGAGAACATGGGCTGAGATGCTCCCAGTGACGTTCTACAACTGCTGCTATAAACTCTATTATTTCAGTATCCTGTGTTTCTAATTTAGCTTTCTGTCTATTCAAACCCCCAGTCGGTCGTGGCAGATGGCTGCTTGTACTGAGCCTGGTTCTCCTGGAGGTTTCTTCCTGTTAAAGGGGAGTTTTTCCTCTCCACTGTCGCTACATGCATGCTCAGTATGAGGAATTGCTGAAAAGTCAACGACAACACAAACCATTGTTTTGGTCTGCTGATTCCAGAGGACTGAATGCTGCAAGTCAATGACTCGATGCAATCTGCTGGGGTTCCTTAGATTGGAAACTTTTTAAATCGATTTGTTTATGATGTATCTTTGATTTTAATTGATTTTCTGTGAAGTGCCTTGAGACAACATCTGTTGTAAATTGGCGCTATATAAATAAACTGATTCTTGATTCTTGATTCTAAAGGACTGGAGTTGAGGAATGCTAGTCTACAGGTTCAGAGTAGAATTCATTCTAATTCAAATATCCATGGCCTTGTTTCAAAGGTTTAGTTTATTTAGGTGATATTGGGATTTGTCCTGTGTTAAGTATGTACTCTGCAAACTATTTGAAAGCAGACTGAAAGCAGAACAATGTTTACCGTACTGGAGCCACAAACGTACAGTGCCAATGAAGCTTCCTGTCATATTTGTTGTGCAGTTACAGTGTTGGCTACTACGTTTATTTAAATTTGGGTTCAGTGAAAGTGATGTTAAAAAATTTTTACGAACGCTCTACAATTCATAAAAATCCTTCAAAGTAAGACATATCCCACACAAACAGCTGAGAGAGGCTTAAGTGAACTTTTTGTTACAGTCTGACTTTATCTGCAATCTTATTAGTGTCACAGTTTAGCAAGCCAAGATACCATTATAAATACATTTTGTTTTTGTTGTTGTTATTTTGTTTTTATGCAAATCTAAAATAAATTGTACTGACAATGTATTTCTTTAAATTATGTTTGTATTCACATATTTTTGGAAGAAATATATTTTCAACAGAAGGACACATCTGGTGTAGACCACCAGATAGAAATGAGACACTGGAGAAAGTACACCAAATTAGAAAAAGTACTGAAAAAAAACAGGCATAATAAGCAGGCAGGTGTGAGGTAATTGGATATAATTCTAAAATAAAACAGATGACCTGACAAAAAAAAACATATCAACATATATTTGACTCTGCTTAAGTGCCAAGAAGATGGCCAGTAAAAAAGTTTTACATTTCAATTTAGGAAAACCAAAAAGCTTTAAGGATTAAAACAAACAAAATGAAATGGATTAAGATTTAAGTCATTTTGCACTCATTCTCTGGTCCCTGCATCACTATTCAACCGTGTTCCGACTTTTGAACATAATCGCTTCGCTTTTAACAATGTTCGCAAACAACTCTGAACTTTATTCCACCAGAACTACGCTGAGTGAGGTTTGTTTGTTTTTTTCGATTTGGTAATTAATATTATGTTGTTTCTGACGTATATTAAAAGATTTGAGGTTTTGAAACACTGAACTCTGGTAGGAGCAATCTGGAAAGAATCCAACAATATTTATAATTACCAGACAACTAATATAACCAATGAGCTACAAACAATTTTTAAAACAACTTGTAAACTTGTGGTCATTTACTCATATTTCAGTCTCTGTCATCTATTAATTCTAACAGCTATATTGTAAATAAAACAGACTACTTGCTAAATACTCCCTGCTCCCTCCAGATAATATGACCACAGAGTTATGACTCCCACTTCCAGGCCTTTCTTTTGTTACTTTTTTTCAGAGCAAGCCGAGGTGGCAAAAGCTCATTTATCATGACGGCAGTTAATCTCTGGCAAAACAAAGACCAAAAACTGCCTGGATGTTGTGTAACAGCATCAAAAACTCCAAGTGTTTTTATTCCTTCTTCAAACCAAAAAAAATGATTAAACAAGAAGCAATGTCCCACTTTTTCCGTAAGAACTCTCACACAGACAACTACGGGCTTCTCATACTTACTACGACGAGTGTCTCATACGCATACAAGTATTGTCACTTATTCAGTCTAATATTAACTTGCATGCAGACACCTTTCTGAGCTATCATTAAGTTTAGTATTCATTCTCTCACTCACACACAGGTTAAAATGTCATTCAAGCACAGAAAGGTGCTTTGGTTTTCATGCTTTAATTGGTATGCGTTTGTGCTATTTTAATGGTATTTATGCTCAATTTCAGTTTAGTAAGTGTGTGTGAGTGAGACTGTTTTGGTTGGTTTTTGTGAGAGAAAAATAATATGCTTGTGCGTAATTTTAATAGTGTATATGCACAATTTTAGTGTTGCCAGTGTGTGAGTGAGCTTGCTGTGTTATGTAAGTGAAACATAAAGTTTTTGTGCTAAACGGCACCCCATAGAAAACTTGTTCAGATACTAAAAGATTAATTTAGGATGTGTAGATCCACACTCAAAATCTGTCTGTTAAGATAGGATCATTTCTGTACGTGCGTTGTCTTTTTAATCTGTGTATAGTTAAAGTTATGGTGTTTCTGTGTCTTTGTTGTAGTGTCATGTTTTAAAGGTTCTTATAAACAAAAAAATTTAATAGTAGTTACATTATCTTTACAACTATTATTTGTATTACTGGCATACAATTCTTCAATCAAGTTTTTACTGTAAGTGGTAGACGCTGATTCATACACTGCAATAAACACAAACACTTCTCTTTAAATTATACAGATTTATTCATGTAAATGAATTAACTTGCAGCAAAAAACATTCAGCCAACAAACTGTATAACCAACTACCAATAAATAGTTGAACACCTAATTACTACACTAACTATTAAAATTATGAAATAAAGAAATAATAAAAAAA
>JAVLVB010000349.1:3789976-3833824 GCA_032876305.1 Orestias chungarensis | reverse complement strand
GCTAGGGGGCGGTACTCTGTACTCAAAGTGTACTCTATTGATAAACTGACTCGTCAGATAAACACGTAATGCACACTTTTATGTTTAAAACATCTAGAAACTTTTTGAGACAAATTCGGTATAGTATGAAATCGCTGTCTGCACTCGCCTTCTCTGTTTTTCACTGGTGTTACAATGTATTGTGGGAAATTTCTGGCCCAAGTCCGCGGTAGCATGGATCCCCAGTAAAATGGACGATATAAGACCTTATCTCAGGATGTCTTCATACAATATTCTCTACTAAACTTTTATATTTACAGTATTCTAATGTCTTTAGTTAAATATAGCCACTTCTGTACAGAGCAACCTAAAAAACATAAAAGCAAATAAAAGCGGATTCAATTTGTATCCCACTGACAAGCATGTTAAGCAGCATCAATGCCCCCACAATAATAAAACTAAACATTGTGAATTTTGGCAAAGCACATTAAGTTTCTACACTTTCAGGAAAACCACAAGTTATAAACAGACTGAGACCTAATGTCCACACCTGAATGTGCTAGATAAAAATGAAAAAATACGTGTTTGTGTTAACTGACCGGTTCAGACTGTTTGACTGTTTTACTCCCTTCAGTCCTGAATGCAAAGGCAGAACAGGTTTTTTTTTATTGTATATCTATTAATTATACACAATGATCACTCCTCAGTGGATCTAACAGTAAAACTCCCAAACTTTGACAACCATAACTTTCATAAGTTCAATCGAGGACAACAATTTAGCTCATACCCAATGCACTCCCTCTCCTCTCAATGCACACTTACACTTTTCTGCACGCCCTTTATTCATTCCAATTTATGTTTGTCCATCGCTTTGCTGCTTTTTTCATCTAAATAGTAGAAGTGAACCAGACTGCACTAAACAATCAGGTCTGCAAGGGCAGACAGATAATCACTGTGCAGACCCTTCACTCCTTAGATACTGGCTGTTTAAAAGACTGATTTTAATTTGAATGATGAACAAACAGAACACAGTTGTTGTTTTTTTACCTGTGAACTGCAGTCTAAGAGGTACTGAACACCGAAGCACATTAAAACAATTCATGTTGACCTGAGGTTCTACACAAAGCACTAAAAGGCAAGCTGAACTGATAAAATATGACTATAAAATGTTTCTGAAACAAAGGAATAATTTAGATTGTTTAATTTTGCTGCCAATACCTGGTAAAAAACATATTGCTCCACTGACAAAGTTTATTAATTAACTTAACAGAAAGATATATCTTACTTAGGAAAATACTTTTGATTTCACTACTTATTTTTAATAAACATTCTTAATTACGTCCAACCACAAATTAGAAATGTAAAGGTTTTTCTGTACTTAATGTATAAAATATTTGTATAAAGTGCAACTAGCATCATTCTAAAAACAGGTGAATGTAAATGCAACCCTTATTACTTATATCCTTACAAATAGAAAAGCCAGAGCTAAAAACTAAGCCTAATTTAGGATATGACTATAACTCATAAAAAAGAAGTTATTATTGGAATAACTTACTTATCATGGAGACAGTGACATTTTTTATTTGACCTTTGAGTTTACCTGATTTCAATGCAATTAAATGTAGCCATTTTAGTAATCTGCACATCACTTTTATACGTAATTATAACAGTAGGAAGGTAAACCATTTTCTTCGACTGCACAAAGCGTTAATCATTTAAACTTTCAACTGTTTCCAAAATCAAAAGGAGATATTGCAGACGGAGAGGTCAGACCTCACAGATTTCACAAAGCAGCTTTAAAAAATTTGCTTTGTGTTGACCTCTGTGTGCTGTCTTTGTGGCTGCGTGTCATGCACACTGCTCAGAATGTGGGAAATGCCTGCGCATTGTTGTTCAAATGGAAGATTTTTTATACCTTAGACCATACTTATCTTTCACTCTGATGCAGACGCTTTATCTAGCATTTGTTTCTTTTCACACTTTTGACCACAGACAAAAACTTGATGGCTGCAAAACTCCAGAGACATGCAAGTACAGTTGAATATCACACGTAACAAAAAAGTTCCGTGTTGTCTAAAAAATACAGATTTTGGGAAACAACAATGCCAGTACTATCACATGAATCTATTAATCAAATCTTCTTTTTATCTTGGAGATGAATGGGTTTACTCTGCTGGTATGGATATCCAAATCCTTAACATTGTCACGTTTTTAAAAACTGCACCTACTATCTGCAACTGTTATGTCAATTTTCTTTGAACAAGAAAAAGAAGAAACATAGTTTGGTTTCTCAAGAGCCTTTAAGATAATTACACCTCAACCCATGTGACATCTTTTGCTGTGTTATGAAAGTTAACTTATCACTGTGTCCAAGACATTTTGTTTCATCTACATGAAAAAAAGTTGTGTTTCATTGATTCTGCAAGAACATGTATAGCCCAGCATCCTTAGTTGATGGAGGAGATAAATCAGGAATGGTGGCGTACACGTGGTAAACATCACCCTGGAAAATAGACACAACAGCTATGAGGATTTTTTACAATTAGAACATTTATACACCTGCCGATAAACATATTTTCTGATGATAATTGTCCCATACATCATCTGTTTGCAGATTTTTGGTGGAAGATCTCTCAGGACCTAAAAAAACAAAATATAAGGGACATGAGTCAATATTAGCTTTGACTGTTTAGCTTCTACAAAATATAAAGTGACACTGAAAATTGTCTACAAATACTGAATCAGTATAAATCTTATATATTTAGATCAAAGATCATCACCTTTTGCTGTAATGTTTTCAATGAATATTACAATGCAGTAAAATGATAATCTCCTATCAGATGCTTTAAAATGTTTGTTTTTTTTAAACTTCAATGCTTCTGAAACGTTTTAGTTAGTATATGTAGGTTCATTTTAAACAGCAAAGCTCATCTATTTAAGGAAATATGTTTTTGTTGATATATGTTTAAATTAACTTCAAGTGGGCATACAAATAAAAAGAATCACCTGTCCGACAGTCAAAAGGAGGTGCAGATGGGATGAGGCTATAAACACAATCTTCATTTGCTGGTGACTTAAAATGTGATGGGAGAAAAAAAAGTGATCATAATCCATAAAAATGAATGCAAGTTAATTCAAGTCAAATGATACACATTATAATGTCTATTTCATATACCATATCTGTATTGTCAATCATTTTCATCCCCACAGACTGATCTACAACAGAAATTAACAACATTCATGAAAATATAAATGCAGGTATAACTAACATTGGTATTTCAGATCCAACGTATATATTACCTGGAATTTTGGTATGTTTTCTGTGCAAAAATATTAAAAAAACATATTTATTTAGTCAGGGCGCATTAGGTTGGACAACATACCAAAATCATATGTTGACCAATTAAATTAATATGTATGTTCTCTCTGAGCTACCATTCAGGATGTTCTACCAGCAAGGTAAATACACTATATTAACAGAAACTATAACTGCAGGTAGGTCATATGACATAAAATAGTATTTTCTTATCAACAAAATAAGCTTCTTTATCCCGAAAGGGGATTTTTTCAGTGAGTTTATATATTTTATTAAAAATTAAACATTCTTCGCTGATTAGCGAGGTCGTAAGTGTCTGTAAGAATTCATTTATAAGAACCTGAGTTTGTAGGAGGGTATTTTGCAGAATCTTTTTTTAATGTTGTAATTTATACAGGTTTGAGTAATCCTTCAATCTCTCATCGTGGCTATTTGCATGTGCCTAATGCGTTGTGTATTTAAATATTGCTCTTCCTTGTAGTTGCAGCCCCACACACCTTCCCCCTCCCCCACAAAGCACCACTAGATTAGCGGCAGGAGCATTTAGCAAACACATGGTGGAACTCTCCAAACATATCCTGAGTTGGCATTTTTCCAAAAACTATGTAATATATTGTAGCTGTTTTGTTCAATAAAACACATCATTCACCTGTAAAGAACTCTTTGACATCTGCAGCATTTTCATAAGTACTCAGGGCCAACATTGTTACTTGTTGTGTTATAGAATTGTACTTTGTGCCTAAAAAATCCTTAATAATACGTGTAAAAAAATGAACAATAAAAAAGTCTCACCTCTCATGCAATCCTTTATCTAAACAAAGAGAAAGCACAGTCAGATATCTTGGATGTTTTGTTAACTTTTCACAATTTAAACTCATGATTTCCCTTTTTTTATTTATGCAACCAAAAAGGCACCCAACCATCCATTCATTATCTAAACCTGCCTATTCATCAATAGACCCTTGCAGAAAGAAGCAAAGCTGCTTCTAATCACACTATTTAAATATCTAAAGGTGGAAGCTACCTACAATCAGCAGTCTAAATATAGCTTTCCCTGCTCCAGTTTTGATAAAATCTCTTGTTTGTTTGACATACTAGGTGAAATAAAGACATTCTAATTCTGACTGGCGCTTTTCCTAACTATTAACATCCTAATATCCTTAAACTCTGATTTAACATTTTTGTTCTAACAGCCTGTGAATGTGACTGTGAGTTAAGAGTTTCTAGTCTGTTAATAATAAATTCAGGTACTTGGTTACTTGGATGTTTATTAAATATAAATGATCATGTTTCTCACCCGTCCTTCTTTTGACTTTGAGACAACCTGCCACCACCAGAATGAGGATTAAAATCAGTCCACCTCCAGCTGCTGCGATTTTCTGCCCCCACGTGTCTATTTTAAAGGTCACAAACAAGTTTCACTTCGACTTTCCCACCACATTGCTAAGTGTGACTGCAAAACTCATCTTAATGCATACAATTCATAGTTTCAAACATCTGTCAGCAATGATTTAATTATTGGGATTTAGATTAATTTCACAAACAAAAATACTGTGGTGTGTTAAATAATTAACTTCAAAAGACCAAAACTAGTAAGTACAGTTTTATTTATAGTCTAATACAGAGTTATACAGAAAGCAGAAACCTAACATCTTTTGCCATCTGGGAGCAGACTGTTTGGTTTCTAAAGTTCACCAATGGTCAATGGAAGTAACATTACAAGACATTAAAACAGAAATAAGATTAAATAAATAGTTTACTGAAGGATAAGGTATACAGAATCTGGTTTATGCGGACAACAAGATATTTGTTTCTCCATTTACAGCTTTTTTCCTTTGGGGTTTTGGTCAACCAAATATCATGTCAACTACTACAGTGTTATTTATATTGTACTAATCATTGACTTAAAAGCCAGAAAACATTCAGAAACCTCCAGTACAAGATGATTCCGATTCTGTGGTAGAAACTGAACATTGAAGTGGTATAAATATCTTGTTGCATAACATTATACATTATACAATATAATACAACTATTTTAAACTTAACACTACAATAAATCAAATAATGTACAACCTTACCACTGACAGTAAAGTAAAAGTCTCATTTGTATTTTCACCATTAAATTTATCTTCCCCGGCTTTTTTGTAAAGGTCACCATAACAATAGCAATAAGATGTAAAAAAACAAAAACAAAACATTATGTTCATAAAATGTACAGAGATAATCTCTTTTATGCAGAAATGTTGATAAAACACTTCTATTCTACACTTCTATTACATATATATATATACATACATACATATATATATATGTATGTATATATATATATATATATATATATATATATATATATATATATATATATATATATATATATATATATATATCTTTGATCATTAAATTACTGCAAGTATAGGCAACTTTAATTATAAGCATAGTGACCTGTTGTGTTGTTGTCTCTCGCAGCCTTAGTTGTTGTCTTCTTCTCAACAGTGTTCTTCCTGGTGGGTGTGAGGTTTTCTGATGTTTAAAGACACAGAAATGAAAAAAGCATTATCATTCTAAAAAAAAAAAGTGTCATACTTTCTGTCATCACTGCTTAAGAGAAATATGCTATGTTTGAACTTAAAAGTGACCATGACCATAGTAAGTGAGAGGCCAGATTAGAAACAAATTAAGAGTGGTGTAAATATCAAACACTATTACTTTTTAACACAAAGATATTCTAGCAGCAACAAAAAGTACAAATCAAAACAAAAATAAAACAATATAATTAAACAGTCAAAGTAATTAGTAATGTCTGTGACTCTAAGAACGTCCGTTTACACAGTGTCATGCTGAACTGTTTTTTCATTTTGAAACATTGCAGTAAAACCTCAAACATGAAAAATGTTGTCACAAAACCCACAAACACAAACATGTATATAATTGGAGATTCACTGATGCATGGTTTTCCAAATTAAAGAAATACAATGAAAGATCTAAAGTAGCATGGTTGGTCATGTGTTAGAAATCCGGCATACAGGAGGCAGACTCAGGAGTCAGGAGACTGGATGTTCAGTGTTGACAAGTGTTCATATACAACTCAGTCGATCATCCTCAATCTAGTCTGATTAAGGATATTTTGGGAGGGTCTTATTTGCATTGGGAACTGTGGGAGGGGAAAGGATGATGAAGAGGAGAAATTGAAGGAGAGTTAGGAGGAGAATAAAGATGAGGGTACTTAGAATCAACATGGGGGGTTGATGGTCATTATGCAATAAAGGGTTAATGACCAAAGGGTTAATTGTATTACTATTTAGTTGCAATTCAAACAGATAAGGGAAAGTGTCCACTCAACGGCAGCGTTAGTTGTATTATTATATAGTTGGTATTTAAACAGACAAAGAAAGAGAGGGACCACTTCCAGCCAGCAGAAAATGAGCAATCTTCATAGAGACAAAAGAAACATTTGCTAAGTTGAATGTTAGAAATGTGCATATTTTCTCTCACATGGGCCAATAGTTTTGAAGAACCACCTTTTGCTGAAGTTCCAGCCTCATTTATGGCCTAATTTTTTGCAAAATGGAATATTGCATCATGAAGAAAGATTATAAAGAGGACATGAAAAAGCATTTTCACACATCAGCTTGTAAGTTAAAGAGCGAGCACAAATGTTTTTTTTTTTTTGTGTGTGTGTGTGTGGGGGGGTTGTTGTTATTTTTTTGTTTGTTTGTTTGTTTGTCGTTGTTGTTGTTTTTTTGCATAGGGACCGTGATTCTAATCATACAGCCAGATTAGTCGCAAAATGGGAACATATGATATGTGTCTTCTTTATCAGTGATTGTACGTATTTAGTTTAGCTAAAGCATGATACAGACTGTGATTTATACCTAACTTTTTTTTTTTTTTTAAGTTGACCCCCAAATATTGTTATTATAATCATCGGAGTGTTTTCTTATCATCTTCTGTATATTCAGAATTTTGTATAAACAACTGATCATGCAATGTGTCATATTCTGCATACATACATTTCTGCACATATATGTAGCTTTAAACATAGGGATAATGACCTTGTTTATGGTTGTCTCTTGCAGTCTTAGTTGTAGTCTTCTTCTCAGCAGACCGCTTCTGGGTGGGTGTGTGGTTTTCTGATATTTAAAGACAAAGAGGTGAAAAAAACATTATGCTATTAAAATTATTTTATTTATATGTTCTATCATCACTCTTTGATCACTGCTGAAGTGAAGTATGCTAATTTTAAACGTTAAATTTGCCATGACCCTGGTGACTGAGAGGCCTCTTAAGGTACTTTCTAGAATATTTTCCCTGTAATGCCTTTCTAACCTCCAATCAAGACCTCCTAGTGCAAAACCCTCTCTGACTAAACTATCCACAACCACCATAGCAAGTCTTTTTCCTCAAACATTTTTTCCAAAACAACCTGTTCACCGTCCAACGCTCCACTGTCTACTTCATGGGTCATGAACCAACACTCCAGACTATGCTCAAACCGAAAAAAAAATCATTGACTGAAAACCTCCTGCAAAGTCACTCCTATTAATTGTTTCATTCGCCTCTTACCTTTCCCTCATGATCATACATCCCCTGTGTATCTCTGAACAGAAGCAACTGAATGATGTGATTATCTCAAACCTGTCCGGGATGTTTTTCTGGGTCAGTGATGCAGTGAAATCCCTAATGTTCTCCATGAAAACCCTCAGAGGCCTTCACAGAAATGTTGTATTTATATTTTGATTCAATTAAATGATTGAACCAGGTGAAAGATAGATTTCTTTATATTATTTTATATTATATTATATGTATTCATTTTTAGTTTTTATTTAAACACCTTTTTTTTTTTTTTGTGTTTATATTCACCTTCATTTTTACAAAAAATGTTCAAACTATAGATTATAGTAATATGATGACTGATTATTAGAAAGATAAGTTAATTTTTCCTACCTGATCTGGAGGAAGTTGAAATGTTGATCATACTTCTTGTCTGCTTTGTCGTACCTAAACACAAAAAGATTATTTGTCATAACATTCTGGGTTATTGCAGATATATTTTTGGCAAATCTTATCAAACCTGTGGTGAAGGCTCCTGAAGTTCTTGGTGTGATTGATTCTTTCAGGAAAATAACAGGACATTTTTTAGTCAAAACAAAAAGTAGTCAGAGTTCCGTTTGCTTTTATCCAAACTGCACAATTGACCATTAAACAATATTACATTAGAGGTACAACACAAAATAGACACAACACAAAATATCTTTATTTTTGTCTCAAACACAGATAAATCAACATTTATACGTTTGCAAATAAAATATGGGTCAAATGTTTTTTTATTCGTGACTAACAACTGATCAGCCAATACAGGACAAATGATAATGGAGAAAGTTAAACAGAATTATATGAAGAAAGGTTATGAGAAACAGAGAGATTTTTTGTTTTGGAAGATCCCTATAAATTATTTAGCAATAATTTTTAATGTAGTGATTTATCTTATTCACCCCATTATATTGACATGTGAGCTGATTTAAGCGGAAAGCTTTACACAAACAACAACAAAAAAAACTATGTATTACTGACATTATGATCTGAGTAGAAATAACAAAACATAAAATATGATTACCCTGGATGGTCAACACAGCATCCAGTGAACCTGTGGTCTTTGTAAATCTTGTAGGTTTTGTGCTGATCTTAGTTATTTCTTCTTTTATAATACCTGAATTTAGAAAACAGATTTCTTAGGTTAAGAGCAGCTACATGAGGAATTTTTCTGTTGTTTTCTATAAACTAAACAAAATGAAATATTCGATTCACCAGTCGGATACTTCATTTGAACCACCAACAGGTAAAGAGAGCAAACATGATTATTTCTTCATTACTGCTCCTGTTGGTGCATTGACTATTTTAAACAGCATGGACAAATAAAGTAACAGTGATGAACCACTGACAGGTACACGAGTGAACACATCTCACTGATGCACCTGAGAAAGAAAGGATGACAAATTGCAGTCACTCAAACTGCTGAAGAAGTTAACGTTCTGACAGAAAATGGTGAGAACACCATACAGTTTGTTGCATACAGGGGACACATAATTTAACTCTGCTAAATCCTATTATTCAACAACCCTGATTTAAATTAATCACTAGGGAGGAATGGATGTAATTACTATATTCATGTGCCGATTAACTCACCAGGGAGGATGTATGGATCGCTACGAGGAGAAAAAGATTTCCCACCGTTTTCCAAACTGTAATCACAGCTGATCTCCTTCTGTTCAACCAAACGTAGATTCCTCAATAATTCACCTTCAGTGATCTCAATCAGACAGAACCCCCGATTGGTTTTTGAGCTCTTCTGTATGGTTGCTGTTGCAGCTGCATGACTTGATTCTCCAAAGTAGAAGTTACATTTTGTATCAGGTTTCACAGATCCAGGCAAAGAGCAGCTGAGCATAGCAAACTGGCCCTTAAGATAATTTCCACTCATTTGTGGTTTTAAACCTATAAAATAAAGACATTTTCTTTGGCAACTTAGAAATGTTTTTGTAATAAAACTAATTTTAAACTTATGCAAGAATGACGCTGTCACTTACCTACAGTAATGTAGGATATATCACTGTGGGGAGATGGAGAATTTACTGCACCATAAATTACAGTATAGAAACATCTGACTTCAACCACAGAGGATGACCTTTGCTTGGCCATCAACAGCAGCTCAGTTCCTGTAAATGTGTTGATGCAGGAGTATGATCTCGAAGTTCCTCTATTTACATAAAAATAACACTCATGCACAGAAACATGAGCTGGAGCGGTGCAGCTAAATGTAACAGAGTCGGTTTCTGTAATTGCTGATGAATCCACAGTAAGTTTAGCCTGATGAAGAGCTGAAATATAGACAATCAATTATTTTGTTGTTACATTACATATATAACAATGTCAAGCTAGCAATTTGTAATCTGTGCATAGGGAAATATATCTTTTCTAAAATCTGTTTTATATATAGATAGTAGATCAAAAACTGACCTTGTTCTTGCACCCCATGACAAAAACCTGTTTGATAAAAAGACAGCAAGTTTAATACATTCCTTAAAAAAATATATATAAAATTCTAGGACATTTTACAGTTAAAGTGAAAAACTATTTCTGCAAAAATTTAACTTCCAAACTGCATGTTCCTCTCAGAACATACTTCAGAACTGCAACATATGGCTAGTGAGAACAAACTAAGGTATATTTACAGTGGAAATTCACATGGATGTAGAAAAATACACTTACCCAGTAAGATGATACAAAACAGGCTTTCCATCATAATGAAGACCAAAAAAGTGTTCATAACTGTGCATTATTTAGAGACAATAAAGAATCTCTGACTGCATGAGAATCAGCGAGCTGTTCTGTTCAGTACTTGCAGGAAACCACAGAGAACATCAGAATGACTCATACATACAGCCCACAACTTGAGTCGCTGTGAATATCCCCTAATACATGTCTTATTAAGACTAAATGCTACATCAAATACAAACTTTTTTTTTTTTTTCCTCGTTTCAAATAATTGTCTCGTGAATCTTTGTGTCTGTACGAATAACAAAACGATAACAATCCCCACTCATGTTTTCATGGTGTGTATGCATGTCAGATTCTGCAGCAGCAGCTTCCTTGTGACCCCAAACACAATTACAAAGGTAGAGAAAAAGGGTGGACTGGTTCTGTTACTTTTAATGTTTTCAGGCTCTGTCACACATTTTTATACAGTTTAGTGAAGAAATATTAATAACCATGACAGACTTATGTATTTTTATTTTTTCCAATATATTTCCTCAGATATGAAGTAATATTAATGTCTTGAATAATCCAAGGCAGAGTTCTGGTTTGAATCTGATAGAAGGGCAATAAAGGAAGAGGCTCCCAAACTCAAAGACTTGGAGCTGTTCAGAAAAGATGTATTAAAAAAACCACACTGTGAAAACATCCAAGAAGCTTAACTTTTATTATAAGAAGCACTGATTGCTGAAATGGGAAACGTTTTACTACAGATTTGTGAGAATGGCACAAAATCATTTCTGGCAGAGTCTTTTTTATAAAAAGTAATAAAACCAGGCGCTTACTTTTACTGTACTTCATCTTTAGAGGGATCCCTATTTTTCAGAAAAAATGTTCTTAATGAAATAGAAATCATTTAAAATCTAAATCCGCCAAGACATTTCTGTCTGTTTGTCTGAAATAATAAGCCAAAAAAAGTTCCTTAATTAGAGGAGCAGCCAAGAGGTCCATAATAACTCTGGAGGAGCTGCAAAGATCTACAGCTCAGGAGCGGAAACATTATGAGTGGTAATTATGCTCTCCATAAGTCATGATCACAGAGAGGGAGACAAGATGAACAGTGAGATGGAAAACAATGAGTATTAATTTTCAATAACACACTTCTCTACTGCAGCAGATAGAGATCAGACTTCAGCTCCCTCTTCTAGAGTCTAAATGCATTATTTCATTATTGTTATTTTAACCTTGTTAACCTTTTGTTTTCTCTTAAGTGTTCTTCTCTCCATAGTAGCCACACCTAGTCTGGCGCTCTGTTAGCTGAGACAGCTTCTTGGAGGAGAACATGGGCTGAGAGACTGCCAGCGACGTTCTAAAACGGCTGCTATGAACTCTTTTTTTTTCTTCAGTATCCTCTCCATGTATTTTAGTTTTCTGTCTTTTCAAACCCCCAGTCGGTCTTGGCAGATGGGTGCTTTTACTGTGCCAGGTTCTCCTGGAGGTTTCTTCCTGTTAAAGGGGAGTTTTTCCTCTCCACTGTCGCTACATGCATGCTCAGTATGAGGGATTGCTGTAAAGTTAATGACAACACAAGCCATTGTTTTGGTCTGCTGATTCCAGAGGAGTAAATGCTGCAAGTCAATGACTCGATGCAAACAGCTGGGGTTCCTTAAATTGGAAACTTTTTCAAAAATGATTTGTAATGTTGTATCTATGATTTTAATTTTAATTGATTGTCTTGTAAAGTGCCTTGAGATGACATCTGTTGTAAATTGGCGCTCTATAAATAATTACTATATTCATGTGACAATTAACTCACCAGGGAGGATGTATGGATCGCTACGAGGCGAAAAAGATTTCCCACCATTTTCCAAAGTGTAATCACAGCTGATCTCCTTCTGTTCAACCAAATGTAGATTCCTCAATAATTCAGCTTCTGTGATCTCAATCAGACAGAACCCCCGATTGGTTTTTGAGCTCTTCTGTATGGTTGCTGTTGCAGCTGCATGACTTGATTCTCCAAAGTAGAAGTTACATTTTGTATCAGGTTTCACAGATCCAGGGAAAGAGCAGCTGAGCATAGCTAACTGGCCCTTAAGATAATTTCCACTCATTTGTGGTTTTAAACCTATAAAATAAAGACATTTTCTTTGACAACTTATAATTTTTTTTTGTAATAAAACAAATTTTAAACTTATGCAAGAATGACGCTGTCACTTACCTACAGTAATGTAGGATATATCACTGTGGGGAGATGGAGAATTTACGGCACCATATTTTACAGTATAGAAACATCTGACTTTAACCACAGAGGATGACCTTTGCTTGGCCATCAACAGCAGCTCAGGTCCTGTAAATGTGTTGATGCAGGAGTATGATCTCGAAGTTAAAATAACACTCATGCACAGAAACATGAGCTGGAGCGGCGCATCTAAATGTAACAGAGTCGGTTTCTGTAATTGCTGATGAATCCGCAGTAAGTTTAGCCTGATGAAGAGCTGAAATATAGACTATCAATTTTTTTGATTAGTAATTGTTGTTCAATCGTAATAGTTAAGGAAATTTGACTTTTTTGTTTAAGATATTAGGTGACTCGAATAGCAAATAGTAATGAGTTTAAGTTGCTCAGTGATAACTCAGCTAGATAGAAGAAACTTAAGAAACTGACCTTGTACTTGTACCCCGTAAGAAAAACCTGTTTTAAAAAAGTGATTTAGTTTAGTAAAATTATTACCATCCCATCTAATCCTTATTTATATAAACTGGGGGGATTTTAAAGTCGGAATCAAGAAAAAGATCATTTGTGAAAACATTTTCATTTCCAAACTGCCTGTTTATCCTCAGAATAAACCATAAAATTAAAGCATACAAGCATTGAGAACAATCCAAGTTATATTTACAGGTAAAAAATTCCCACTGCTGTTGGAAACATGTAGAAAAACAGACTTACCTACCGAGATGATAAGAAACAGGCATCCCATCATGAGGAAGACAGACCTAAACCCTTTAGAGAAGATAATTAGTGTCTGACTGCATGAGTCATGTGATTTGTTCACTACTTGCAGGAAAATCACAGTTACTATTTATAACATGTAATGTTAGTTTAAGACTATATGTTCAGGGAGGTATTAATATGAAATTCAAACTTCTTTTTCTTTTTGAGTTCATTTCTCATCTACACAGTACCTCTGCATCATCTTCTTCAATGGTATGTAAATCTTTGTAACTCTAAGAAAAACTGAGTAGCCATCAGCAACAATGTTTATTGGGTGACACCAGGGGCATCACTCAGAATAAATTTCAGGAAACGCATTTGAAATTAAGCTTCACATATAACATTAAAAACAACCTTTATGTTAAGTGGTGAAAACTTTTTTGTTCTTCAACAAATAATCAGTGGAAATGATTCAGTGGAAAAAGAAGCCATTTAATTTAAATAGAAAAGTGTTTTAGTGAAAAAGGAGGTTAGAGATGTGGTTCTAAAAGGAAGTTGTCTCTCCACAAGCGTAAATACAAATACGGAAAGTTTGGAAGATGGTTAAAAGGATAAGAGTTTATTGAATTGAGTTTATTATATTAAAATGCTTGTATAAAGGATTTAAATTCGTAAAGCATTTAAATAAATATATTAAAATGAGAGAAAATAAAAACATAAACTTTTTTAATAAAGGCCAGCATCAACTTGTTTTTTGTTTTGTTTTTTTTGTTTTTCATTCAGGTAAAGTTAAGCTAATATACAGAAGCACAATGGGACAAAGACAGCAATAAAAACTGTTCAATCATAATAAAATTAGTTTAATATTACTGGTTTTACACGGCTAAGAAGTCCTAACAGATTTAGCATTTACAGGTGAAGTTATTATAAAACTAATTAAGTTGTTGGTTGTGGATTCTTATCATTATCGATCTTTTCGGTGCAATGAGAAACTTTTAAGTTTTTTCATAAATATATTTGAGGCTTTTTGAATCTGCATTCAGGAACAAAACAGAATTCACTTCCAGCATCTTCTAAGTTTTATTCAAATAGAATGAAAACTCAACAAATCATCTTTCAAGAACAGTAAAATAAATATTTATTGTTTCTCATATAAAATATGAAGAGAAGAAGGAGGTGTGGTGAAGCTTTAATTGTGAAAATAAATGATTTCTCTTGAACTTCTTCCCAATGTCGCTCAAGCTTAATAAAATAAAATAAAAACTATTGCTAAAAAGACAGCAACAAACTGCTTGTGTTGAAATATATAAACAATGACAGTAAACGATTTCATACTTTTGTGGCTGTCTATCCAAAAACATGACTTCTCCAACTTGAGAGATTACTCTTTCTTCAACAGGTTGTCAACTTTAACAGCTAACACAGCTGCGGTAAGTTCAAGGCGTGGAATGGTTGTCTTCTTCAGAGGAGCAACTCTCGCTTTACCCATAATAAAAGCGAGATGTACTCTCTGATCCTCATCTTCCAATTTCAGATAAGAGACTGTTCCGTAACCATGATTGCTGGCATCAGCAAAGTGATGCAGCCGTGCCTTCACATGTCCTCTGAGATCATTGGGTTTGATACTGCAATCAATCTTAAAACTCTCCATTGTTGTTAAATCCATCAACAATTTGCTCCACTGCTGGATAAGTGTCTGTGGTACTTGATCATCCCAAGACATAGACAAATGTTTTGGACCTCTTTTGTTTTTGTTTGCAAGAAGCGCGTTATGAACCATCTCTCCCCTCACCCAGCTGAGTGACTTCTATAGTCACTACAATTATGTTTCCATCCCTCAACACCTTCACCATTTCCACATCTCCTATTTTCTTTTTTATTTCTCTCGATAATAATATTGGGCTTATTGTTGTTTGTTCATCCTCCTTCCTGAATTTGAGTATTACTTTAACTTCTTCTCTCTGTATTTTCTTACCAACCACTCTTTCTTCATCGGAACTATTTTTCTCCTCTTTTACTTCCTTGACTTTCTGTTAGTCTCCCATCACCTCGTTTTAGTTCTTCACTTTCTTTACCTCTTCTTCTGCCATTTTGTACTGGTGTCCAATCCTCAAATTCCATTTCATTCTCATTATCTCCTACCTTAGTTTCCATTCTGACCCATACACATTCCAGTTTATGCTAACCGTCCAGTCCAGGGGGGGTCCAATTAGATTTTTTTTTAAATCCCGCAAAACATCCACTGAAGTTTCTGAAATAGAGAACACACAGAAATAGTGTGCAAACATTTGTCACCGTGTGAAGAAACCTGCAGTCTCTTTATTATAAACAACTCACCCATCTGGGGCATCCTGCTACAGAAATCAGAGCTTTGCAAGGTCACTTCACGCATGCGACAGAAAAATGACTTGTGTTAGTGTAATAATTATACTTTTTACAGTAAATCTTCAAACTGCGTTATTGTAAGCCATAGATGATCTCCATGTTTTCTTTTTTTTTTTTCTTTTTTCTGCATTTAGTCCCTGCATCAAACTCCCATTCTGCATAAACAGGAAAACTCCTCCCACATCACTTCTTCCCAGGTTCTCCTCCGGCTGACCCAGAGGGAACGGACCAATGGGACGCTTCTACCTGCAGACACCAATCAGCGGCTCTCGGAGCGATGTGATTCACCTGTTCCACCGATGCCACCTCCATAAAGAGGAAGGTGCACTTCTAGCTTTTCGGTTTCTGGTCCAACTTGTAAAAAAAACGATGCCTCCTAAAAAGCCTGCGGCGGATCCCGCTGAATCCCAGCCAAGTCCAAACAATGCTTCCGCAGAAGAGACGACTGAGAAACCAGCGACTGGTTTGTGTCTGATAGGGGAAAGTTTCAACATGCCAGTAATTGTTCCGTTTTTAGGAGAATAATAATTCGTCTCCGTGCAGAGCCAGTGGCTGCGGTGCGCAAACCCGCAACTCATCCATCCACGGCGCTCATGGTGCGAGAGGCGATTAAAGATCTGGACTCCCGCAAAGGCGTTTCCTCCCAGGCCATCCAGAGCTACATCAAACAGAAGTACCCCTCGGTGGATCTGGTGAGGCTGAAGCCCCTGGTCCGCAGAACCTTGAAGAAGGGACTGGAGAACGGGACGCTGGTGAGACCCGTCAACGCCAGCGTCACCACCGGCGCCACGGGGAAGTTCAGGGTAGGAGGCGAGAGCTGAAGCATTTATCAGTCAAGACTGATGACTTGATGTGACTTGAGCCTCTCTCCTTGTTTTGTTTTTTTTTTTAAACAAGCTTGCACCAAAAGTTAAAGAGACAAAGCTGAAAAGTGAGAACACTGATCCAAATGTCCAGAAAGCTCCAACTGCAGCCAAGGATGGAGCCAAGAAGAGTCAGGCAGCTGGTACGAATCTGCTGGTGGAAATGCAAGTTTGTGCAGCTGCAGACTCTCATTTATTTTTGTTTATTTTTGTTTTGTTTTTGAAGGCGCAGCCAACAAGAAAAAATCAAATGAAAAGGCAAAGTCTACAGAGGTAAGCGGAGTATAAAACTGATCCTAGTTTTACCAAATCGGTCTACACCAGTGGGGAACCCATAGGGCCTTCAGAGAAGGCCTAGAAATTATTAGTATTAAATAAAACAAGTATTTTATCCAGTTTGTTTCATTTCTACTTAATTTTGTTTGATATAATGCATTTGATATATTCCTATTGCAAAACGATGCCTCCTCCTATTGATTGGTTTGGACTTAATAACTCCAGGATAATGCCAAGCTGTGGCTTAGTTTCAGAGTGAAGGGTGTATTGACCGATCGGGGTTTGATTTGGAGTGGGTGGGACAGAAAAAAGATTGTAGTCCTTCTGGAAACCTTAACTTCAATCTCTGATGTGGAGTGGTTGGAGAGCGGAATGGAGACCAGAGTGGTGACGTGGCTAGTTTATTAGCTTTGCCTTTTTCAATTTAGGCTTTCACAGAAAAGCTTCAGATTATTAAAAACGGAAGGCAGACTACAGAACTGGAATTAAAAGAAAAGGCAAATTAACTGGAAAGGCATTTCAAGACTTAAAATGATCAGCGCTGTCCTTGGATGACGGGCTGTAAGAAGACAGACTGGCTGTGACAAGTCATCCACTTGGGTCAGCGCCAGACTTGTTAGCCTAAAAAAATCTTAGTCTGCTCATCGCCAAAAAAGGTCTGCAGATGGCCTTTGTTTTTATGAATTAAGGTAGGTCCATGTTATCATCTTGATTATTATTTGCAGATGATTAATATTACACTGGGACATTAAGTGTTTGTTAAATTGCAGATGTTTTCTGTGTAAAAACTCAAGCGCGAATAGTTTAATTGAATAGGTCAGTTTTCGCACTCACATTTTCTCCATTTGGATCATTTTATTAGCTTTGGAAAATTTCAGTAGATTTACTTTACATTTTGCATGTTTTACACACTTATTTAGAAATGTAATTTGTGAATTAAATGTAAGTTAAAGTTTTTTTATATCTAAATATAAATATTAAATTTATATGTTAAATCAAAATGCTAAATCAATTACTGAGTGTCCCTCCAGGCATTCATGAATCACATTTTCGATGGGTGACTCATTCACAAAAAGCAGCTGCCAGTTTTCTAGGTAGCATCAGAACCATGTTAGCAAGGAATCTTGGCAAAGATTAAATGAGTAATCGCTAATAATTTTAATTCACTTGCTGTTAATGTTGGGAACGGCACCGCAAGGAAACGGCCCTGCTAGCTTGTCCAGTTGTACCGCTTTCTAAAATCGTGCTTTTGTCTCCCATCACCTACTGAACCTGCTGTGGTTTGGATGTAGTTATGCAAAAAAAAAATTATAAATTTTTTTGTCTGGAGGGGCGTGGCAGTGGACGTGACACTCAGTTACTGATTTTTTTGATTTAATATTTATATTTAACTTCAACATTTAACTTTAGTTTTAATATTTAGATTTGATGTATATCACTTGCATTTAACATTTAGATATATTTAATATTTACATATAAAAATTGAACTTGCCCTATAACGTATGTCTAAATGTGTGTAAAATGAGCTAAATGTGAAGAAAATCAACTGACATTCTTTGAATTTGAACAAAATGTGAAAACTGATCACTTTCTTCTACATTTGGTGCCCCATACTGCTGCTCCCTTATAAACCCTCATAATAGTAGTTTGCGGTTGGATTTTTGTGTTTTGAGTTAGATCTGCGTAATGGTGCTTGGTATATTGTTCACTTGACATTGGATTCCACTTTTGTGATGCTAATCAATTTATTTGCATGTGATTTTATTATGCGGCGTGAGTTCAATGAATGTCCATGGTGATTAAATGAGACTTTGTGTCTGAGACCGTATGTCTGGTTTTGGTGACGTTAATGTTTAGCAGGTTTCTTGTTGTGGAAGTTTTTGTTACCATACTGGTCATCTTTAGATGACTGCGGTTGGTAAATCTTTTAAATTAAGAGACCCCATGTGAGGTATGTAATAGAGGAGGCTCAGCCTTTGCTGTGAAGGCCTAGCTGTTGTGCTCACATTTCAACACTGTTCTACACAATATTAAATAACTGCTGCTTTCACCTCTGACTTATTTACCTTGACTTTGGTTACTATTAATACATGTTTTTGTCAAAGAACCCAAACCCTCCAAAGAACTCCAAGAAGGACGAGGAAGCGGCATCTTCGAAGGTTCCTCCTGCAAAGAAGCCGAAACCCAAGAAGGCCGAGCCAAAGCAGAGCTCTGATGGGAGCTCTGAAGGGAGCTCTGAACCAACCAAAAGGAAAACGGCGAAACCCAAAGTGGCGGCTGCCGAAAAGAGAGCTCCACGGAAAGCTCCAAAGACAGACGGTGACGCTCTTGCATCTACAGCCGTTGGCAAACGAGCCAAGAAGACTAAATAAAAATGGAACTGTTTAATATTTTACATTATGTTTACAATAAAACTACATTTTAAGGTTTGAATTTTTGTTTTGTTTATTTCATTTAGTTGTAGTTACTCTCATTTATAAATGTTAAAATTTCATGGGGCTGCTAATGGCATCCCTGCATTGCGAGGTTTGTAATCATGATGTATGAACCCCCATTTTCCTCAGCCATGACTGCAAACGATAGAAAGGCTGAACTGCCTACATTCAAAATGTGCAAACAAACTTTAAAGGAACTCTAGGATTTATTTCCAGCCCCTCTGGGACTGTCTCTTTATTTAGTTTGTCCTAGTGCTGTTAATCCCACTGCAATTTTAGTAATCTCTGAAAGGTGACCACTCAGGGGAGGAATTGAGGCAAACTATCCTGGTACTAAAGACTAGTGAGACGGCTGTAAGGAGCAGCGCAACAAGCATGGGCCCCGATGGTTTATAGTACACCACAAAGTGGCCCAGCATTTTTCCAAGTACAGTCTGAGGCCTCTTCATATTGATCTCTTGTTGCAGCTGCTCTTCTTCCAGCTTCAACACACGGCACTGAAGAGCCTCCAGCATCCCCTGGAGACCAAGAAGTTTTCACAAATTCAGAATCTGCATCTTTAAACTGTGTGATGGCTACAAAAGGAGTTATTGTATTAATGTTGACTCCATCTTGAGAACGGTTTGTGACAGCCTACTGATTTGGGTTTTTAATTTTTTTTCAACATGGTTACTACAGAAGCAACGTGTTATCCAGAGAAGTCAAACTGCAACTAAAAGCTTCAGGAAAGCCAGACTGTCTCCTGAAGAGGATTCAACTAAGAAATCCAGCATCACCAGTGCAGAAATTCCCATCTGGACCATACTTGAATAAAATTTCTAATTGACTCAAATTATCACCAGACAACACTGAAGTTGTTAAGTGGTGTATATCCTAAAAACCTTTGGCCACCCCTGTATACTTTTACTACGACCGAAACTTACATGAATGTTGTCTGTAGCTTCGTGAACCTGATACCTAATCATCTCCTTCGTGCTGCCCAGCTCTTCTCTCAAGTTCGGAATTTCATTCTGATAGAGTTCAGTAAAGCCATCCAGCTCCTTGGACAAAATGTCCTGCCTGCAAAAACAAAAATTTTATGCCAAAACTGGACAAGGGCTTCTTGCAGTAAAGCAGTGAGCGTTAGCTACCTTAACTTTTCCTCTTCGAGGGCCTGCATCATCACATTGTAGTCTCGGTAGTAGTTGCCTCTAAGAATTTGTAGGGACCTCTCTAATTTGTTCTGGGTTTCTCTGTACTCTTGAAACTCGAGGACTGTGCCAGTGAGACCTGAATCTTCATTCTCAGTGTGGAGCGTCGTGCTGTTGCTTTTATCCGCGGTGCAAGAGCTGTCATTGTCAAGGCTGCACACTGGGCTGGACAGCCGCTCTCCCCTTCGCGGGGACCATGAGAAACCACGGAGAGTGTTCTCATTTTCCTGGTTTTCAGAAGCATTGATGCAAGCTTTTCTGGACTTTCTGTGGGAGAAAGAAACGTGAATCTGCATAAAAGATTTACAGGACACCTGGCACATAATCAGGGTGTATTTTAGTAAACAAATCTAAGCAAAAAGTGCATCTGACAAAGGAATATAATTAAAAATTGTGAGTTGACATTTGTTAACCTGTCCTTTAGTTTTTAAATCAATTATTTTGTTTACCCATAGTGATTTGATCTATACAAATTATGCCTCTGAAACCCAAACAACTAACCAAGGTTGTTTCTACGCAAAGGGTAGAAACAACCAAACAAATGGCAGAAAGAGAATCATTTTTCAACACTATAACAAAGTAATTCTTCAGGGAAGTATTAAAATTACGACATGAAGGAAGTCTTACAACTTAACCCTTTTCAAAATTCACCCTACAGCAGCAAATGTTGGTGCTTTTTATAAAGTGTAACAATACAAAGTGGTTCATAGTTGTAAAGTGGAAAGACAATAGTTCATTGTTAGCGCAAATAAAAATCAAAAAAAAGAGTAACGTGTTTGCAACATTCAGCCCCCCTAAAGCCAATACTTGGTGAATCCATCTTTGACAGTTGAAATGTTTGCATTGTTCCATGACAGTTTTGCATATCTGCAGAGGGACATTTCTGTGAATGATTTTCATTTGTTTTATAAACAGCTCAGGGTCAGTCAGACTGAATCGAGAATGTCTGTGGACAGAAATTTGTAAGGCTTGTAAGATTAGGTCTACACTTTGATGGTGCAATTCTAACACATGAATTTGTTTGAGCTAAACTATTCCTATGTGTTTGGGTGTTAGAAAGTAAATGTCTCCCTTAGTTTTAAATGTTTTGCAGTCAGATTTTATTTTAGGATCCGCATCCTTTCAATGTAAGCAGCTTCCTTGTCTCCGCTAAAGAAAAGCAGAGCCACAGCATGATTTGCTGCCTCCGTTTCCAAATTGTCTTGCCACTCGCCCATAAAATTAAAATGTATAATAGCTGACCTTCCTCTGCAGCGTCTCAGTGCTACTATGAGCTATTTGTCTGCTTCTCTTATACACTTTGCTCAGCCTGTCAGTTTAGGTGGACAGCCATATCTTGGTGGGTTTCCTGATGTACCATACTCTTTGTCTTCAGATGTATCAGTCAGGGCCATTTTAGATGTTTTGGTATTAACATTAATTCAGAATTAGGATTTTCATGACTTTAAAAGTAATGATCAGCATCTAGGTTGTTTATTTTAATAGTAGCTTTGTAAGTATTTATTTTTTTAATCACACATGCTTTACTGGTCTAAAATAAGGATAGGGAAGAAGGAGATTACTGTTAATAGGTAGATGTTTAGAATGTGCAATCATGGATCATTTATTTAGTACAATGAGACATCACCTTTATGACATATCATATTTGAGCAGTCAGTCTTGTTTGCACTTTAAAACTACTTTCATAGATATATAGGACCGTATGTAGAAATGGAACCATTGCACACAGAAAAAAAAAAACTATTTTTAAAGTTTGTGTTCAAGAGTTTCTGTATAATGAAATAGTTAAAATAATGCACGTTCTTCATAGTCACATATATGTTGTGGTCCAGTGCTGTAGCTGCATGTTTAGTCTAAACAACATACGACGCATTAAAAATCTAGCAATAGTTTCATTAACCTGACAGAATGTCGGTCTAGCAGAAGTTTGACTTACCTGCCTTTAAAGAAACCCAAAAGGCTGTTCGACTTGTGAGACATTTGATGAGAGTTTGACTGAGCAGCTTTTGAAATGAACTTTCAGTAGTTAAGCTAACGCTCGGTTAACAGCTGCTGCTGTGAGACGCTGAGAGGCGTCCTGGTTGCTAGACAACACAACTGCAAGTGTTTGGATTTAAATGAAAAATGAAGTCTTTACTTTAAATATATATATATATATATGTTGCTGCAACTACAGCAAGTTTGTGTTGTAAACACAGATGCATCACTTCCTCTGCTTCTCTTCTTACCTTGATGCAACCATTACTAATCTGGAACTGTTTTCATCTGGACAAATCACATCCAATTACCTTTTTCTGGGACTCACAACTGACAAACTAATGCTTTTTTTTCCCCACATGGTGTTTTTTACAAGTCCAAACTCTGGCCTTGAGTTCTGCAGTTATGTTTGAGTTTACCAAATAAATTGATTGCTGATATTGATCCATTTGCTCAGCAAGGATAGCTTGCTAACCTGCTGCTAGTTTTTGCATTACATAGTTCTTGGTTAAAAGTTAAAGAAAGTTCTTAAATTATTGGCTTTCATGGATGACAGTAAAACACGTTGCCTGCCACACTAAATTAAGAAAAAGAAAATGGCATGCATATTCCAATTATCAATAAAAGTGACAAAAAAAACTGAGGTTCTTGACAATTCCACACAAATACGTTAAACGTCGAGCAGGGCCTTTTAAAACAGCAAATTTATTATTTGTTTTAAATTAAAAAATAAAATCAACTAAAATGTGTTACTATTTCATCGTCACTAATAGAAACAGTACGGAAGCACTAAGTCTGAGCAGTTTATCTGCTCTTCAAGTATGTTAATTCAGTTCATAGATTATGCTCTCTGCAGCGAAAATAGTCCCCAGGGTAAGTGTAGTGTCCAGTCGGAGGAGGGCGTCACGTCACTCGATAGAAGCATCCCATTTGCGGTGGAACCAGTGTGATCGACTTCGCACATCTAAAGGACACAATTAAAAAGACCCGCAGCCATTTAACTGGGTAGCAAACGTGATCTCAGAGCACTGACGCAGCTTTGCAGGCACCCGATCATAAGTGATCTGGAAGGAGGACTTGGTTACATAAGCTGAAATACAGAATAAGATGAGCAGAGGGGGAGAAAGCAAATACAAAAAAACATTCTCACAAAACCCAAGACAAATTTCTTACAAAAAAAAAAATAATAATACAGTAAACTTTTTGGACACTAAAACCGCAGAACACTGTCAGCTCATTACAGTTAAAAAGAGAACTCAGCAAGCTGCATTAAAAATTAGCAGTGACTTCAAAACAATACAGATAAAAACTAAGGTGAAAAACAATGCAAGGTTTTCCACTTGTAAACAAATTCACTCAGAAGAGAGAAATCCAGTGTGCAGCTCTCTCGGCTCCTCCTTCACCCTTACAGCGTGAGCTCGTGCCTCCGTTGCACATGTGACAGGATGCCCAATGCCCAACATTCATGCTTTTTATTTACCTGCTTGATTTTTTTTTTTTTCCTTCTCCCAGAAACAAAATTCGCAAAGTGGTAAAGTGACAAGCCTCTGTTACACTCCTGAGTGCTTTAAGAGAAAAAAATGATCCATAACTGGACGATTAAGACAACCTTCTGTATATGATTCTTCCCTTAAACCGTTGATCACCAAAACCCACATCCCTTTTATTGTTTCGATGCGTTTCCCCCAGTAGGTCATCTGGGGTTTAGCAGGAAGTGATTCAGATACTCTGAAATAGCCTCCCAGTGCCTCCAGAGGAAGGCGAGCAGGATTACGAGGAGCAGCGTGGAAAGCGTCCGGCTGCGAGTTTTCATCATGGGGACGACGCAGTTGGCCACGGTGGACACAAATACCAGAAGGACAGCCATGATGGCCAGAAGTACATTGATCAGCTTCCCCAGAAGAGTCCTTGCAGTGGCGTTCTCCAGGCCCTCCAGCTGCACCACCTGCTGCTGCTGCTGCTGAAGCTCCATCTTGGATATGCGTGTTTGACAAGCCTCCAGCGCCTCCTGGAAGATGGAATCAAAGGTCACATATACGCAACAGCAAAGCATTGGCGCCAGTTTCAATTGGGAGAAACGTGCCTGTATGTCTCGAGCCCTTTCGTAGGACTGGTAGGCAATCTTCTCCTCCATGCTGGCTAGTTCCTGTTTCAGGTTCAGGATTTCATTCTGGTGCAGTTCTGTCAAGTCGTTGAGTTGTTCTTCTAACCGTTCACACCTAAAAAAAAAAAAGGATCAGAAACAAGATGCCTTCATGTGGTCTTGGAGAACTAACAAACACACCCTAAGAAAGTATAAAAAAGACCAACAAATAAAGGATTTTTGGTAAATAAATGTTATACTGTTGCTAACACAAAGATGGAGAACACTACTGAGCTGTTGTGCAGCAGACAGTTACTGACATCCTCCACGACGGTAAGCTAAAAGGGTGATGCTAAAGAGCTGGTTCTTCGGAATGCTTTATCCAAGCATTCTAATGCAGAAATAACGTGAACCTTGACATGATTGGAAAGCTATTTAAGAGTTTAGAACATCAGCAAGAGCTGCCTAGCCGTCTTACCTGGACTTTAGAGGAAAAGGAAAGAAAGCAAAGTCTTATTTAAAAAAATCCAGAGATGATGCGTCATCTTAATGTGTTTTACTATAGCATGTCTAACGTTGTTTTCAAACAATTTTTCCAGAAATAACCGCACAGACGTATTTAATGTGAGAATTTGAGTCTTGGTTTTGGCTGTTGTGTTCAAACAGGATCAATATGCAAAGAGAAACATCAGTTTTAACTGTCGCATTTACACAGATAAACATCAGGCCTATTTTGCTTTATGAGTGATAAAGCAGGACACGAAAGAAAATTAAAACAGGTGGTTTTTGGTTTTTTTAGGGGGGGGCATGTTAAACGCATGTACGCATTAATTTATTCAGTTCTGGTCTATGTAAGCTGAACTCGTGTTCGGTCGCACCTGTATCGTTCCTCCTGGAGGGCCTCCATGATCATAGTGTAATCCCGCTGATAGTGAGATTTTAAACTTTCAAACGACCCCTCTAGTCGACCCTGGTTGTCCCGGAGCTCATGGATCTCATGGAGCAAAGCGTCAAAACCCGAGCCTTGTGCATTATCCAGGGTGTTGCCCCTGGAGCTGGGAGGGCCGCCTGGGGCCCCGGGGGTGCTGTTAGCTCCGGCCGACCCAGAGGTAGCGCTCGAGCAGTCGTCCTCGCTGCCGTACCTGGGGCTGGACTGCAGCTGTCCTGTTCCAAGAGGCCGTGACCCACCCGGATAACCTCCCTCTTCCCCTTGCGTTTCTTCCAACGAGTCTTTCAGAGCCGAGATGTTGTCGGCGCTCCCTAACTTGTTGCGGATAAGGCATGTTACGATTTCTTTCGGCTTGGACACAACAGCTCCAGCTGCAGAATGAGTAGCTTGAGAGAAGCTGGACAGCCCCCCTGTTACCTGTGGAGAGATGATCCAGTCAGTGTCCTGAAAACTTTGTACTCTTAAGTACATTTTTAGGCCTTGTATGGTGAAGTAGTATTTAGTTTTACTATTATTGAAACACTAATGAAGGGCAACATCATGACATATGCAGCAGCTCGTTTTGGCATTTTGGTAACCTTTAAAACTGGCTATGGTTTCATTTGACCATGTCAGAATAATGTTACATACTGAAGTAAGCTAAATCTTTTGTGTCAACCATGATAATAAACAGAATGTACATTATCCAGGTGTTTTATTCCTTTAAAGCAGAAGCTCAGATGTCTAACCTTGGCTCCTACACCTTTCAGACCCTGGTGCATGTCTCGGAAAACATCTTTGGGCTGGCGAGGGATGCCGTTGTGCTCCACCTCTCTGAGTTTGCGGTGGTAGTGCTCCAGCTTCCTCTGTAGCTGCTGGATGGTCTGAGCGGACTTTTGGTTCTTCTTCTCGAACACCTGCTTGATGCGCGCACTCTGCTGCTTGTCGGCGTTGTTGGCGAGTTTCAGGTACTCTGCAACATTGTCGTCACGGGCGGTTTGTTCGATCTTGATTTGTTCTGTCAGCTTCAGGATCTTCTGCTGCAGCTGGGCAATTGCCTGCCTGGTCCGCTG
Organism: Orestias chungarensis; assembly: GCA_032876305.1. Taxonomy (NCBI): domain Eukaryota; kingdom Metazoa; phylum Chordata; class Actinopteri; order Cyprinodontiformes; family Cyprinodontidae; genus Orestias; species Orestias chungarensis. Next base: position 3,807,136 of record JAVLVB010000349.1, on the reverse strand, counting down.
GGGGTCCGGTGTACCGTCGACCACGTCGTAACCCTCAGCGCCGTAAGGCAGGGCGTTGGGCGATACAGCAGCACCTGATCCATCGTACCGATCCAACTATTTCAATATAATAAACAGACCATACATTAATAAACTTGGAAAACGTAAAAATTAACTAACTAGCATAAGAAAAAACTATTTCACACTATGCATCTAACTACTAAACATGTAAATTGGATTCTTACATATATTCTGTAATATAAAAGATATGCTAAACTTACATTTCCAACATTTTTAGTTGTTTAGATCCGGTTTATAATATGAAATACCAAAATACGGCATAAAGTTACAACAAGTCAACTATTGCTAACTTTAAGCTCCTAAGAATAGAACCTGCAAATGTCAAGGATGGATGGATGGATGGAGATGAAAACACTTATTTAAGGATGAAAGGAAACAGGGGAGGAAAAATAAAGACAGGAAAGAAGTCAAAGGAAGGAAGACAAACAACTGCAGGAAGGGAGGAGGGAAGAAAGGATAGATGGGTAACGAAAGACAGGACAAGGCAATTGGAGGATAATCTAATCTCAAAGGAAGAAAGAAGAGAAAAAAGGAAGAATGGCACTTGAGAGATAAGTCAAAGAGCAAAGAAGGATATGGACGAGCATTAAAAATCCGACCAAAGAAAGAAAAAAAGGAAGGACACAAAGAAAAAATTACAAAAGAAAAAAGAAAAGACAACTCCTTTAAATTTTAAATAAGAGAAATGGGAATAGAGCTTTTTCTCATTATTCTTACTTTCTTATAACACTCATCAAGAGCTGAAAAATACTGAAACCAAATCCCAAACTCTTCCAGACTGCGTAGAATCCCCAAGTAAAGCAACTCCTGGCGCTTGAAATGATTTCCATTTCCAGTAAAACACTGACTGCAAAACGGTAAACTATGTCCAACACAGTGATAAGTTAAAAAGATTGTTCAGATAAATGAATAATAACTGTCCTAACGTGCAAAATGGAAATTACTGTAGTAAAATAATTTTTGTAAATTTTTGAAATTGTTAGCAAAGCTTAATATATCAGATTGGTTAATTTTCCATAAAAACAGCGTAATGCTATCTAAGACATGTGTAAATACACATTTACAACAGCAGATGGTGCCAGTAATAAAAGGAAATGACTGCAAACCTCATGTATTACAGTTTTCATGCGTAAAAACAGTCAAAGCGCTTCTCAAGCATGAAATAATCATACAAATATAAGAAAATCTGCGTCTTTTTTTAGAAATAAACCACTTCCTGAGATTTATTGCAAAAATACCTAGAGAAGGAATCAGTACACGCTTCTTAAGATTGTGGAACATCGTGTTTTATAAGGGAAAGTGATAAAGATTGCGAGCTGTCTAACAGCTTTTAATGATTCATCAAGAAACCTACAAATTTTAATCTTATATAAACTTTCCAGACAGTACAGAGAAAACTAAACACCAAATAATACTCTTAAAGGAAAAACATAGCAGAGCATTTAGGTTTTAATCAAATTGAGCAATTCTGCCATCTTGCATCAGAAAATTAGGCTTTTATCCATAGAATAAACATTTGATTTTCAAATGTACACTAAGCTCTTGTTCAACATACCAGTTTGCCAATTTGAACTTAATTATTAGGTATGGAATATTATATCTTTATATCCTGTGGTATTTTATGTGAGAATGATAAAAGTGATTTATTTGGTGTAAAACATTAGTCACAACAGCTATAATTGACTGCAATGCCAAACAGCATAAAATTAATGCATTAATTACATATTTAAATACAGTAAACTAACTGATCCAACAACAGTGTAAGAACTGTTCAGACAGCAAAAGTAACTTTTGCAAACATGATTTTATTTTTTAATTCGAACAACTACTAACGCTATGATAATTGCCATTTTATCTCATACTTGAATTTAAAACAATTTCCAATTTTAAACAAGTATTTCTAAAATTTACTGGAGAAAATTGTAACAAAACAAGCAATAATATAATATATACAATGATTTAATTGCAAGGCAGTTTTTAAAGACTTTGCAATAAACCATTTTTGCTTTTATTTTAGTTCTAATCTCTGTTGGGAATCTAATGAAATATGACATTGTCCACCTTTCCAATGAAAAAAAGACATATTTTAAAAAGATACCTCTGGTTAATCACGATATTACGAGTTATGAATTTACAATTGTGATGCAAATGTAATATTTGGCCAGTTGGACAGAGTTTCCTGGCAGGAGATGATCACATCGGACAACAATGACATTTGTTAAAATCCTAAAGGTCACCAGATCCATGGAAACAGAGATGAACAATAACAGTGACTCTTAGTCATTCCTTAAAAGCTCTTATATTTCTTCATATCTCAATATAAATCGCTGAGTTTGAAATTAAAAATCACAATGTCAGTTGTTTTTAATAACGTACACGCCTACTTTCTACTTCTTCTTCTGCATAAAGCCTTTGCTCATAAAAACACGACAAAAGCATTGTCTGGATGTCGGTGAATATGAGTAACAATGGTGGTTTCTTAATCTTTCCCTCCAACACCAAACTTGCTTTAAACCTCTGAGCCATTTTATAGTTGTAAACAGCCCCGTCTCAGCCCAGATTAATAAAAGTTCTCCCGGGCTTCAGTCCAGCTGCCCTACCTCGGCCACCGAGATAAGAACTTCCCACATCGATAACTCGATCAGTTAAACATTTTTCTACACCAAGCGAAGGCTCTTTTCATCTGCCCAGACAGAACGCGGCCAAAATCTGTTCATAACCTCCAAGATTGAGCAACAATGAAAGTCTCTGTGCAGCTAAATAATGATCATCCTGTAATCTGACTCGTTTTAAGGAGTTACAATAATTGAAATTTGTCTGTGTGAGCCGTCAGGTAAAACTGAGGCAGTTTGTCGCAAATTTTTATTTCCCCGTTCGGTTGTTCACTGCGGCCTGAAGCGAAATGTTAGTTTGTTTACCGCTGTGAGCTTTCCCTGACCTGAAGTACACCGAGAGAGCCAAATTTAGAACGGCTTAAAGCACATAGTGACAAACCAGTCAAAGGCAATCTTTGACCTTCCAACACTGACAGCTCATCTCCCCACTCAGCAGAGCATCCAGGACATGTCGAGAGTCTTTGAACATCGTTTACCAGCTCGCTTGGCATGGGAGTTTGTGCATGAGTCACATCTAACCTTTTAGTTTGATTATAAAAAAATAAAGAGTTCCTACATAGCCAATCTGATTTTTGCCAAGAGGCCAAGTCAATTAGGAACAGATCCTGTTAGGGTTTAATGTATAAGACGTGTTTTGTGAACACTATAATGTCATTTTAAATTGATGTTGCATCCATTTCTGCTTCACATACAGTACCTACCAAAAGTATTTACCTTCCTTTAAATATTTTTACCGCTTTCTTATATTAAGATAACAAACTCAAATGTATTTCAGATTTTATTGAGTAGTGGACGATTGTGACGTGAAACAAAAATATTATTTAAGTCATAATGACCAAAATGTAAAAAAAGTTCAAGGGATATGTATCATTGTGGTTTTATTCTATGTTATACTGCAGCCGTGCAGAACAGATCAACGCATCTTAAGGGTGTGAGACGCTCACCTTGTCAGGTTCCTCAGTAGAGTGGTACCCGGAGGTCAGCAGCACGTCCACCAGGGCGGGACTGCTGGGCGTGTCTGTGGTGGAGGAGGAACGTGGGCGTCCAACCTGCAGCAGGGCCTCATGAGTGCTCCGCCGATGGATCTGCGGGCTCCCCTTCTGGGGCACCTCGCCGGAGCTCCCCGCTTTGCTGCGGCGGCTCTGCAGGCTGGTGCCTCGCTTCATGATGGGTGGACCTCGGATCTGCAGCAGGACCCGGCTCAGAGCTGCGGGAGGGGCGGAAGCAGCGGGATTGTCAGAATCCATGGAGGGGGCCGAGGAGCCAGGAGCGTCCCCTACTTCTGACCCTACGTCGGCAGGCTCGGAGGGAGGGGCGCTCGCACAGGCTGAGGCGGAGTCGTGCGGGGACACGGAGGAGCGTCGGCGCTGTGGCTGGAAGAACTGCTTCAGGCCATGCCCCAACGCTCCCATGTTCTCCAGGGCATTGTGGGTGATTTTGGACAAGCCGTGCTCGGACTCCGACGCCCTCCTGCCGACCTCTGGCTCCGCTCGGCCTCCAGCGTCCGGCTCCTCTGGACTCTGCTCGCTACTACCCTGATCCATCAGAGCCCTCCAGTTTCAAAGCGAGGCGCTACGCGGGGGTGGCAGGAGACTAGCTAGCTATGCCCCGTCGACACCCCCCCTCTGAGAGGCCGGGTGAGAGGCGGGAAGCAGAGGGGACGCCGCTCAGTTGGTGCTCTAGAGTGGGCATGCATCTGTGGCTCGCCTCAATGTCATGCTTCTCTACCACAAAAAAGGAAAATAAAATGCATTATGACATGCAGCTGTGAGGAACATAAAAAGCAGAAGCACAATCTGGAGAGAAAATAAAAACTATGCACTAAAAACTGGGTTGACATGGATAAGCCCACATTTTTGCATGTACTTTTATCAAATTTATTCCAGAATTATTTATGCCAGGCTTATGGAAAAAATGAGACCATTATAAATAATTTCAAAACTTTCTACACTTTTGTCACAAATTCTGAACCATTTATCTGAAAACCAGGTGGAGTAAAAAAATTAAGGAAGGCTCCTATAATTTGGTATTTGAGCGTTAAGTCTTGTGTGACTGAAAACATTTGTTGACTTTAAATTGTAAATGTTTGCTTTGATGTGAAACAGTAAAGACTGTGAGGATGTCTCTAAATGTCTAGACTCTAGATAGGCCAATCACAAGCTTTAATTTTCTTCTCTAAAATGCTTTTTTCTTTTCTTTATAAAACTCCCAAATCAGTATAAATGACGTAAAACCACAGCATGATGTTGCCACCACTATATTTAATTGGAAGTTTTGTTGATTTTTGTGCAAAACCTCACGCAACTGTGGCCAAAAGGTTCAGTACTAACAGATTTTACATACGTATATTATAGTCAAGTCTGGATGTTTTAATTGAGAGTGGGAATCCTCAAACTTATAACTGCAGTAAAAGGTTTGGTTTCATTTAGAAAATACCAACCACATGTTCATTTACAGCCATCAGTGTTGCTGTCAGCCTGTAGATAAACCGGTTTTCTTTTTTGCACCCTTTGTCTGACCGACGCATTTACATGATTATTTTGCTCCTATATAAAGAACTGAAGCTTAAGGATGAAGAGAATTTCAACAGTATCTTCCAGCAACAAGGCTTTATATCAGATTAATCCAATATACTAACCTCAATAGGACTGAAATTAAACAACAACGCTTGCCAACAAAGCAATAGTTTAAAGGGTTATGCCCACCTACGCACTAGAATTACTGCAACTTATCTAGATGTTTTAGTTTTCCTCTAAAATACTTTGTTTTACATTCAAATTGAAGAAGTTTATTGTTACATCATCTTTTCAAAGCTTTGAAATTATTAATCAAGATCGCAAAACGCAACCATTCAAACCAAGGTTTGTACAGTTTTGTGAGCCAGAGAAAGACCTTACTGTAGTTTAAAACAACATGGCTTGTCTCAAATACTGTCAACCCAGAAATGCATAGAAAATATATGTAGAAATAAAAATACAAAAAAAACAAGAATTATGCCAGAGTGGGGAAAAATGCACACATTTCAGAAAGAACTCAATAAAGGAATCAACTAAAAACTAATGAGTAAAAAACAGATTGCTTTTATAATGCTAAAATAAATAGAAAACTGTGTTAAATAAAGGCTAAAGAATAAAAATTGTACAGTAAAAGAAATACAAAATGGATAATGACTGTGATCCGATTCTCAACTGAAAAAGGAGTCGCTCCATCCACGGCAGCCTCCCCTTCGCTTCTCCTACCCAACACAGCAAAATCCTGCAATAGCAACTTCAACCTCAAGCATTTTGATTCTGGATGATTAGTTTTAATCATTAACAACTTGCTTTTCTTCATCAAGACGTTAACACCACATATAGAAAGGCAGGAAGAAGGAGAGAGTGTGGCAAAGCTTACCATCAGCCCAGCCTCTTCTCTTCTGACTCACAACTCAGGACAAGCTAAATGAAGCACAAACACAAAACAAAAATAGATTCTTCAGGCAACAGAAAGGTAAAAAAACTGGTTTAAAAAAAAGCCTACAATCGTTGAATGGAACATTAATAATGGATAAATAGGATTGTGTCGGCACAAACCACTTTAAAGCTGCAGACCACATGAGAGCATGGCCGCAACAGACCTTCTGCTTAAAATCTCTAGAGGCGGCAGTTCATTCCTGCTTTAATGGGTGTTCTTCTGTAACAACGGTCATTGTGGAGGACACCACACGACATTCAGGTGAAAATGACACGAAAACATGAGCAAAATCATCAGAACTGCACTTCAGACTCGAGCATGAAACGAACGTGAAAACATGGCGGCCGCAGCTTTGAGGAGCTGCCGCTGCTCGGCTCGTCTAGGGTCGAGGATGTTATCCCTAAGAGATGTTTGCTTCAGGACTGAACCCCGAGTCGTCCGCCGTTAAATGTTAATGCATTTGTCACAATTATGTGTCGTGAAAACAAAAACTCAAAAAAGGACAAGGACTGGTTCTGTAAACCTATGATTTAAAGTGCAGATCACAAGCTTACATACAATCATAATCATTGTCACATTGTTTTATACTTATTCATTTTACAACATTTACTATGAAGGTTCATAATAATAAAACATGCACCATCATTACTTTTAATAACAAGAATCAGGTGCGTTGTTTGAATTTTACTGCAAATACTTGGACACAGCTTTCATCAAAAGAGATCCCTCAGCATGATCCTACAACTGGCATGCTTGAATGCTGGATAGTGTAATTAGGATTTGACTAATAAGTCTGGGCATGCAAGCCAATTCTGACAAAAGCACTTCTTTCTTGGCTCTTAACTGATATTAGATTCATCTTAAACTGGTGACACTGGTGTCACATCAGCTCCCAGTGTATGATTGCGTTCTTTGCAATCACTTCCTGGGTCGTTCTTGAAACATCTCAACCAATATTTTGTTATCTGAGGGTGACAGTTTGGGTCAAATTGGTTAAACATGGCAGAAGTTGGATTATCATACAGAACATGATCCATAACACACATCCAAACTAGTTTTGCGACAGATGAAGCAAGCTACGCTTCAGTATGTTTTACTACAGCTGACAATATCTACAATTCTTAATAGGGCTGAACAATAGATTAAATAATATGATCAAATGTTAAAATATAGCAATTATCTGGCCTGTTGGATGGGTTTTCTTTGCCTTTGATGCAACACTTAATGCATTTTAATTGTGGCTATAATAAGAAATGTTCCAACAAATGGAGAAAAAAAATCAGGAGAATGTGACTTACTTGTAATCAAGGTCATAATATTATACAGCTCTGACTCTGACCATGTGTTGATTAGAGAAAATCCACAATAAACTCAAACTACTGCAGCTAAATCTAATTTTAGTAAACACTATATCATTAGAAAAATCCCAATACTAAAGTCTGAACCAAACAAGTTGTGCTGCTGCACACTTACAAAAAGAAATTGAGAGCACAGAATGTCAGTATGTGAATGCTAACCTTACATTAAGACATGGAATGTCTTTTAATAACACAGTTGCCGCATTTGGCCAGTTTGACAGGCACTCTGTTAAACTGTACTGAATCACCCATTTAGGGTGTGTTAAAAGATAAAGTGCATGGCATGCTTCAGTTAGTCTGAAAGAAGGCATGGAAAACTTTTCATAGCAGGTTTCACTGTCCAGCACACAGACTGCTTTCCAGAAAAACTGAAAACCAATCCTATGAGTCATCGCAATCGCAAAGTATCGTTTAACAAGCCAAGAAAGCAATTGTTCTTCTATAAACGAAAACTAAAAGAGTGAGATGGTCCACTGGTGCAGAGCTGTGACTAGTGTGATGCTGGTCCGACTGATAGATCTGCAGTCTGAGCACACAGAACTGAGGCGGGGTGTGGAAAGTACGTCAACGTGTGTGTGTGTGTGTGTGTGTGTATATACACGATGGTGATCGCGCTCTAACTGAACCATGTTTTTAAAGGTTGCTTTACTCATTATTGGTGTTCTCAGTACAGACAGCCTAATTTAACAACACCTGAGAGCGAATGAAAACAATAGGATGGATAATCAGAGCCAAGGTGTCCATATCAGCCCATTAAAGTCACTAAAGCACGTTCTCTTAAACCTCTGTTAGGTTTGGTAGCAGCGCAGCAGACCGGCGCTTGGTTGTTTTATGCTGTTTGTGTCGAACATTGTTTGATGCTGCTTAAAGCTGCATGTAGGTTGTTATGGCAATACATCGCACTGACTTACATAAGAGACCTTTCAGTTACTATATAAAACCTACAGGAAAGAAAGGGAAAAAAACATCCACAGGTGCACAGCAATGAAACAGAATATATCTGAACATTCATTAATTCCACTAATTAATTCAAATCTAAATTAAAACAACCAAATAAGTGGAGAAAACATTCTGTGTGTAATAAAAACTATATAATGAGTTCATGTTTTTATTAAAGTACTGATAAGCAACAACCTTTCAACTGCAATCAATTTTTATTATTAACTTGCAACCACACCTGTAAGGGTTTCCTGTGAGTCCATAACAACACAAAATTGTACAGCTTTAAACTCCAAATTAAAATGAAGCGCCTCAATAATGCCCAAACAGATGTGGAGTTATATCCTGCCTGCACAGAAAAAAATCAATGACATCTGACTCCTTCAGGCGGAGGTCCAAAGTAGGTCAACCAGTATTCACCTGTCAGTATGTGCAGGCAGCGGTCAGATGTCGCGCCGGCAGCACCGCGTTCAGTGCAGTCGAGTTAACATTTTTACTTCAACACTGACCCCTTGCATTGTACATCTTTATTACTAACACCGCCGATTAGGATTGGTTTCCAAATATTTCCCAGCGTTCGTCACTGGCTCTTTTTACCAGACAGGATTGAATCTTACTTTATTCAATGACGCTATTATTATTATAATATTGCGATATTGTGTTGATTGGAGGACTTACCTTCACATGTGATCATTTGCAGAAGGTCTCTGCATCCATGGACACAGGGGGAAAAAACACTTAGCAATCCGAGCCGATTTCCGGCCAGGCTTCCTCCGGGTGACGTTTCTGAAACAAATGGCTCTTGAACTTTAGCCCAACGTTTCCGTGGAAATGTAGAAAAATCACATGCTGCAAAACAGGAAAAAAAGAAAAGAAGAGGACATTCAGTGAAACGTTTTGTGAGAAATATGATTGTGTTTTTAGGCACATTTGTTATTCCTTAATTCAATATATGTTGGGCTAATGCGAGAGGCATTTCATTTTGCTTTTTTTGTTTACCAATAAATATGCTGGTAAATATATTTGGGATAAACATCCTAACTGCTGATAAATAGATTTATACATTGAATTCTTCATAAACCTTTGAAAAGCCCACTGCAAGGCTGAAAGCTGACATAAAACCTGAAGTTAACATACAACGTCACCTCTGTTGATCACTATTATATTAAAGTGAGCACAACCTTAGTCTGACCTCATCGCCTGGGGGGGAAAAGGAGAGTGACGGTTTAATTTTATATCCCCGCAGGGTAATGCTAGCCTCACATTAAAAGAGCCTAATCCGTTTTATTTTCTGCAGCACAAGCCTCGTAGGACTTTTAGAGTAATTAAGTGTGAAATGTTAATTAATAGCGCATAAGTAACCCATGAGGATCCTCACTAGACATCAACCACTTGTCTGTCCTATAGAAGATAAACTGAAGTTATCCCTCACTAAAAAAGCTGTAAAAATATTGAAATGATGTATGAAAAATATACTTTATTCAATCTGTCGTTAAATAAATCATTCAGCAGTGTATTTTATGTTTACTAAGAGATTTAAACAGACATAAAAACTCTGCCTGTTAATGAACTGAATGTTCCACTGCAGGATTTCTTAAAGTGCAAAGATTTAATTATTAAGCGAGTGTATTTCTATTAATAACATCACCAGAGGCACAAACGTTTTTGATATCTGGACAAATTAGCAGAAACTTTCGTTCAATACTTTTTTTTCTTCCTTTTTTCTTTTTTGACTTAACATCTCATAACGTTTTATGCTACTAGATTGTTTTTGGTGTGCATTTCCACTCCCAGGCTGTTTTATCTGATTATGCTCACTGACTCAACTGGGCTCCTGTCGGGCTGGAGAGCGGCTGAGGTCTGAGGAAAAACCATACCATAACAGCAATTAAAACAGTGAAATCTGACTAAAACTGCATTCATGTCCTCATTTCCTGTCAGTTGTACAAAGAAAGCGATAGACTGCCACTCTAAACTGTGTAAATGTGTAGGTAGAATGGATTTTAAATGAACTATGGCCATCTTGTAGCCGTATACACGCTCAGCCGCTGCGGAAGTGTTTCTGTTCTTTTCAATCGGGTTTATTATTTACAATCCTGGGCAACTGAAGTCACTTTCATCGACATCTCACAACATTAATCTTGAAATAAATTCTTACTGGGTAAAATCTGTAATAAAAATAAAAAATAAAAACTTTGAAACAAGCCCTGCTGTGAAGACAATGAAAGAAGAGGTCAAGCAAATGTTCTTTTAGACCCCATGTGTGTGTATTTATATATATAAACCAATTTATAACAACCTAATACCAATAAGTAACACTGACATGATTTATCATGGAAACACTACATCTAAAGTAGGTTAGTTAATTGTACAGAAAGATATTACGAGTTGCTTTTAACAGACTGATGTATACAGCAAACAGTTTATAATTAATTAATAATGCGCAATAAAGTATGAATTTCCACAGCAGGATATTGAAAAATACACACCACACTGAACGCAGGAGAAAAGGGAAAAAAACACATTGTGTGAGTTTGAGCCGATGACCTCATATAAATCCAAACGATCAAGCTAATCCACTAATATTAGTGCATCTTTTTTATGGATTTTGAAACAGTTGTGTGATAAAAACAAGGAAATATGAAGCTACGTATGGTGAACAAACAGATCCGCGAGTTCATCCGATGTCAGACGAGGCATGCATCCTTGGAGGGTTGTTTATGGGAGGGAATTAGATTTTATGTTGAGTAATTAGTGTTTAATGACCAATCTGTAGCATTTAAAGCCTGTTTGGTTAACTAAAGTCATATGCAAAACAATAGGTTTGAGGTTTTAAGAGGGCTTGCTGTGTGTAAACCAGGGATATAGGCGTGGCTCATCAACTACACTAAATACTGTAAACTCTGCTATTAGCTAGAGGTAAAAAAAAACTGTGTGACTTCAGCACCATGCTAGCCAGTAACTGCAGGCCGGGCGCTTTAAAACCACTAAACTAACAGCTGTTTGAGTAAAACAACTGTACATTGTGTGTGTACTGTGTCTTTTTTCGACACTTTACAGTATTTCAAATCAACACGTCGTTGTTTCCATTTAGCCGGTTTGACTCTTCAACCAGCAAGTAGCATCACAAGCTAGCTGGCGGCGGAGGGCGTTCGTTTTACGCGAGAGCGCGCACCGGCGGCTGTCGTTCATGTGGGACGAGCGCCCGAAACCCCGCATGGATGAGCAGCAAAACCAGATTAAACGATTTATAACAGTTGCCTCTTTCATGGAGGAGACTAAAGGCAGGGTTTGATTAATCACCAGTCACTTAAAGTAAAAAATAAAAAAACACAAAGGTGAGCTCGAATAGTTTCTATAGCAACATTACTCCAGTTAAAACCATGCAGGCGAGGTTGTAAACAACATAAAGCTGTTTTCTAACCAATCCTAACATGATCTGAATACAGAAATCTGATTATGCTCACCTTTGTAATTTGATCTTCCACAAGCAAAGTTGCTTTTCTCTGAATAAGTGCAGCAACTATATTACCAGAGCTGACCATTCACTTAACACACTATAATAATAATGCTTGATATAAATATTAACAAAGATTCCAGAAAGTGAACGGAGATACTAAGTAATAAATACGGGGGTTAAACAATCAAATCACAATTTTTGAAGAGAAGCTGCAAACCGAGACAGCGGTCGAATAAATAAATAAATAAATAAAAACAACGGCGCTCACAGGTGTAAAAATCTCCAGACCTCCTGTTTAGATGGGAGGTATTGAGTTGCCATCTGTCACATCCTCCCACCAGCTTTCTCCCATCACACCTTCTACTCCTCTAATTTCAATGTGTTGTTTTTTATCCAACACATTCGGAGCTTTAACTTAACAGGAAAGAAAACAAACTAGAAAAATGTACAAGCATTTTAAATAATCCCAACTGAACGTGACCTGGGTGTTGTCGTGAAAGTTAAACCTCCCCAAGTTGTCACCATAAGCACTAACTCCTTCTGTCTTAATCACATTTAAACGCACTTAACATCGCCCATCTTGGATCTCCCTGGTGGCAGATCGGGCGCTTCATTCGCAGCCTGTCAGCTCAAAAAAAAAAAAACATCGCTTCAGCTTTAGCCACAATTAGCTACAGGCAAAAAAAAAAAAAAAAAAAATGGCACCCCGCCAGGCGGCGCCGACAGTCGGCTAAACAACGCAAACCCATTCCCCTCCCATCCCACCGAGGAGGTTAACAGCATATAGAGACGCATTTAATTCATGAAGCGGTTCATTAGTGTTCAAAAGGAAGAGTGCTCTTTAAACGGTTCAACTTACATGGGCGCTGAGAGAGGCTGCGTCGGTGGCCGTTCATTTCTCCCGTTGGTCGACACCCCCACGGTGACGTCAAAAGCGTGCTCAGCGTCAGGACGCATGGCTAGCAGTTTTAACACATAATCGACTTACCTGTGAAACTTTTTCATGCATCACTTGACGTTAAGAAGAACCACTACACTGTTTCCCTGGCTCTAGACATTTCAATACTGCTGTTTGTTTTTTGTTTTTTTTTGTTGTATTTTAATAAAATAGAATAATCCTTTATTGGCCCACTATTGGGAAAATTAATACAGCAGGTTAAAGCTAAATATAATTAGCATGCATATTGAAAGAATGGTCAAAAAACCGAAAAATTCTCTTACTTTTGTTTTGTTTGTTTTTTAAAAAACTTAATTTTTCAATTTCTGGTAAAACTTTTTTGGAGAAATACTCAAATTTTGCAAGCTTTGCACCTCCATCTTTTTTCTTTCTTCTAATGTTATGGTGCATAACCATGAAAACAAGTAATTTAGCAACTGGACCAGCACATTAACAGGACAAAAGGTGAAACGATACCAAAACTGCAACCTCTAAAGCTTTATTTAAACGAGGCGCGGCGGATCCAGAGCAGAAGAGGACAGGGCAGAGACCAATGTGAGATCGCTTGCTAAAAGGCTGGACCCTGTGTGGAGATTGGAATAACATTGAAGTAAACCGGAGCATCCTCCTCACCAGACCGTGCTACAGCAACGGTTTCTTCAGAGGCGTCTTGAAAAACAACAGTGATACAGGCCACTACAGAAAATGATCCCTTTGCTACCATCCTCTGCATCTACAAAAAAAATCTTTCAGGTAACTTTGGTAAAATAAGCTACATCAACAAGGAAGTACAACCTGAAATGGATCGTTGAAAAAGAAAAACACAAAATGTGCATGAAGATTTATGCAAAAAAACAAACATACATGAGTTTGTGGGGAGCAGTGGTGTTTATCGCCACCTTTATGCACCATCCAGTAGTCTATAATTAAAGGAACTTCCATGCTCAACTAGTTTCATACATAGACTGGGACACACTGTTCAAATGTGACTTTAATTTTGCTGGTCACTTTGTATTTTTTTGCAGTGTGCCAGTAATTGCATTTCATAACATAGATATCAGTACTGATAGATATCCCAAACCAACTGGTTCTTAATGATAAAAAAAAAAAGACACTAAACTGCAGACGTTTACTTTTTAAAGTAAATGTCTACGTAACACCCACCAAACTAAAAACCTCCAGTGGCGCTTTGAATTCAGTTCACATTCAGTATTCTGGGAGGCAAGAAAGGAGGTGCCAACCACCAATGGATGGATAAAACTTAAAATAAAATTCATAGAACTGGCTACGTTCCCCTTTCTCAGTTGGTGGTGGTGCATCCCGCTTTCTAATGTGCTCTGGGCATCTGCCAATATAACAAATATTAAAAACTGCTTGTATGTTCTTTTGGTCATTTGGAGCTCAGAGAGGCCATCTGGCTTCTGCTGTGTGTTTAAATATATATATATATATATATATATATATATATATAATAAAATAATTATTATATGATATGGTGGCTTGCCATACACCCAATGATTCACCAAGGTGAGAAACTCTGCAAGCAGGTTCAGACAATGTGCAGACATCAATATGGACTCTAGGATTTTCACTGTTACCCAACATTAAGGTGTGTCAATGACTTGCACCGGAAAACGCAAAAGCATCAGGTTGTCAGTTTACTAAAAATATATACAATGCGTGAAATGAATTAAAGACCCCAACACCCCTCACAGATTTATTTTTTTCTATGAAAACCTAATGCAGCATTGTCACACACTCATCACAATCTAAGATTAAAATGGATTAATACAAAATGTCAATACATTCTGAAGGTTCTGCAAAATAAACTGGATTTGTTTTGTACAGCACACTGACGTAACATTTGTTGTGAACTGGTGCTATATAAGATAAACAAGTATGATGTTTCATACTAATTTGACTTTCAATTGAATTTCTATAAGTTTGCAGCAGTTTGAGATATGTGTATTATATAAAAAATTTGTAGGTATTGTTGGAAAATCCCAACAGCAAAATTTAAGAAACTAAAGCAAGTCAGTACTCAGTGCATCCTTAGCCTTTATTTTTCCCCTCCAGATGAAACTTACATTTAGTTTTTTAGATTTATCTGACCGAAATGCTCTTAACCTACCTCAAACATGTTCTTATTCAACAAGAGCAATCGGTAAAGCCCAACAAAGCTTGTTGTGGTAAAAATCTCTCAGCTCTGACAGTAAGCCCATCAAATGATGGTCTGCGATGTTGTGGCTCTCAGTCAGCAGAACCATGATCAGGTGTTTGTTAGACCAGCTTGACTCTGATCGGGGAAGAAGGTGTACAAAGACTGCATGGCATCATAAAAGGGTTGACGTTCATGCTGATCAGATGGTGTTGGGTCTGAAGACGTAGTCGTCTCAGGAAGAAGAAATAAAGGTATGGGAGCCTGGCTGGGAACAATATATATTGATATAAAAGGGTGTGGTTGGTATTTGGAGGGAGGCACCGCAGTGGACACCGCTGGAGTAGGAGCATTTTGTAACTGATTGAAAGGATACAACATGGGAATCTGGAAGACCTGAGGATGGAGGTGTTGCAATATGGATTCTGCATCATCCACAGTTCTATCCTGTGCAAACTGTGAGTATATGGGGAATGGTTGGAAGGGATACAGAAGCATCACTGGAAACTCTGGGTGCATGGAAAGGTGAGACTTTTCATTCTCTGCAGCAGCGGATGTTGTCATGTTGCCTCTGCGCTTGTTGTAGGCAAGGTTGTTGTTGTTGGTGGTGGGAAAATTTCAGGTATCGAGGGGAATTGTTGGACAAGTGGAATCTGATATGAGAAGTATGCGGCATCTGAGGTAACTGAAGCTTATTCATGTGTGCATTGTCATGCCCAGAAGGATCCGTTGGTGATTCTTGTCTGGGAAACCAAATCAACTTGGGCAGTAAAGGCGGGGTCAGATTTTCAGGTACGTTTTGGTTTTCGGAGAAGTCCGCAGTAACAAAGGAAAACGGCAGCGGAGCCGCAAGCACAGGACTCGTTGCAGTCTGTGGCTCCAGGAACTGTGAAAGTATTGGCAACTGAGGGTGCTGAAGACGATGCAGGGCTTCATTTCCACCACTGGAGGGAGAAACGGTTCCAGATGTAAGGTCGACATTTGGTAATGGAGGACATGATGCTGTCAGCTCATAATCTGCCCACCGAAGAGCGAGGAAATACTCCTCGTCCTGCGTGAAAAAAATAAAATAAAATCAAAAGAAAGTCTACAGTTCAGCGTCCATGTTTGGCCACAAGAGTTACTCATCGTACCTTGATGTCCACACACAAGCCTTTGTTGTAAGGTGCGATCAGCGTCAGTTCACCAGAAGACTCGTTAAAAGTCAGTCTGCAGCTGCTACATGCCGATGATAAAGGCTGCCATGTCCCAGACACTGCAACAGATTTAAAACAAAACATTGAGCCAGAACTGTTTTATAGCCATTACTGAATTTGTCCACCACTGCAATAATTTAACCTCTATCCCAAATTAGCAGAATAACGGGTTCTTTCCGATATAACTCATATCCTGTGAAGTTAAATGTTGTGATTTTTTGTGATAGCTCAACACAAATTTCCAAGTTCACTCAGTCTCCATATTGGATTTAAAAAATGAAGAAAAAAAACACAACAAAACATCCATTTCAAGTCTTCCCATGAATGTAAACTGGACTGTAGTCTGGCTGTAAAACAAAACTATGAGTCAGTCATAAATCTTTTGAAGAAAAACCTGTTTTCTCCAAGGATTGCGCTGTAATCGGCTCCCTCCATCTTTTTAACTCCAACCAGCTTCCTGTCTGTTTAACTGTAAGGGATTTGTTCTGTCAGATGTATGGCGTTAGTTTTCCCACAACAAGTCATCTTTTTGCAGGAACAACAAAGCTTCACTTCAGTCCCATCTGATGAGAGTTTCTTTCGTCACAATGCAATTGCATAGCTTAAGGCAACTCCAAAGATAATTTCTTATGGTTGTCACATAATATTGCCCTCTTTTCTTATGTAAAGGCGAAAAAGGCTACATTGAAACGCACAAATAAGAAGCTGTGCCACCCGCAGATGCTCCCGCATTGAAGTTTACAACCTCAAAATATTTAAGGGTTACGACTATTCTTAAAAGCCAACGTAACAAATTTACCCTACACTTTACGTTGAGTTCATTTGCTGCAACGCCCAGAATCTTCACCACCATCTTGCTAGGAAAGCAATAAATGGAGGGCAATGGCAACATATAAGGACAGGACATGGTCATCGGTTCCCCCCATAACCGCAGCAGAAGGGAATATTCATCCTTCTATATATAAAAAAAAAAAAAAAAAAAAA
>JAVLVB010000349.1:3756373-3788441 GCA_032876305.1 Orestias chungarensis | reverse complement strand
GGAACTGATTGATAGCCGCTTCCCATGGCCACCTGGATCCAGCAGGCCTTATCAGAAAAGTTATAACTCTTATTATATGCAAACACTTCTATTATAAATGAAACATGAATATATTTGTTATATGCAAACACTTCTATTTATAAAAGAAACATGAATATATATGAATGAAACATGGATATAAATGTTTACCATTCAACAAGGCCAAAAAGTTCAGTAACATCCTAACATGTTGCTTAAGTTGTTTTTTGTGACATCGCCTGTTTTCCTTGTTTGTATCTTAATGGACACACGTGGTTTTGTGGTACCATGCTCGATACAAAAGGATACACAACCATACTTTTGGTCAGTCTAGATAGTTTATGGTGAAATGGCAACTTAGCCCTAAAAAGGTATTTTCAGGATTTAAAACATATTTGTCATATTTTAGCCATGAGAAAGATTTACAATAGTTTATTTTAATAAAGTTTCCTCCGGGTAGAGTATTCCCATCTGCCAGAAATCATATTATAAGAAAATAAAACCTTGATTATTCATGATATATTTTAAAAAAATCTAATCTCATAAGATTGCAAGCATTTAAAGAAAAAGAAAAAGATTTATACTGGAGAATGTTTATACACTAGTAAAACTCACCTCTGGTGGAATTAAAGTCTCCTGTTTGGTCATAAGTGAAGTTAAGGAAACCAGGTGTTAATGCAGCAGGTTGGAAAGCAGATCGCACCCGGCGGAGGTCATGACCTCCCTGAACCGCAGTAGAGAGGCCATCACACCACATAATGAGGGTGAAGGCAAAACACACCTCAAAGGCATCACAGCTCTTCACACAGTTCAGGTCGATTGTTGGCCTCACGTGCTCACATATACAGTGAAACTAATTAACCAATCAGTGCGCTGGACGTCACGCAGCCCACCTGGACTGGAATACGTTCATGACACTGTTGCGTTTGAGTACAAAGGTAAAAAATCAGACAAAAGTTTGTTTTAGATTAAACCTATTTAACATTCAGAACACGGTTGTTAAAGTTTACCTTTGCATGTTATTGATACGCAGAGACGCCTTCAATGGAAAATGGTGCTTGAATATGACATACTCTTAATTTGCGTTCTTTGGTAAAAGTTATTTTGGCATTTTAAAAAGTGAAATCAATAAAATGAAGTCATCTTATTCTTTATTGTAAACAAAAAAAAATCTAAATATTACATTTCTCTGGGATATCTAAAAAAATTGTGTGCAAAAACACATACAAACCATTAATCCAACTCATAAGGGACTTTTGATTGTATTTTAATATAATCAAAACATTAATAATATCATCTGCATTTTAGAAAAAATAATTGGAAGATGGGTTGAAGAGTCAAAAATTACCTCCTCAGCTCCTCACACCAACAGTGTTTTTCTGAAATGCATTATGGTGTCATAAATGAACCAGGAATGAAGTCTTACAGTGTGCAAACCTTAACCTTGTTGTTCATATAAAAAATGAAAATCTATGAATAGCTGTTTAAAGAGAGCATGAGGAGAAAAAAGGCAAAGACCAAATGCTTCTAAATCTTCGATGTGAGGCAGAGTTCAGTGACAAAACATAGTGGCATAATTTTTTCCACAGAAGAACAAATAAAGACCTTAAAATTACATACAAAACACGCGGATTGTTTAATTATTTTATTTCTTTAGAAATATCACTGATATTTTCAGGCATTTATAACAAAAGCAATGTTATCCAAAAAATGTAGGAAGATGGATGCATTTTGTGGACATCAATAAAAACAATAATTTTTAATGTTTTTTCTGATATAAACAAAAATACATTTATTTATAGAGCTAGTTTATTTAATTATATGAACATAGACTTCTCGTTAAACATTTGTGAAACAACAAAAGTCTGAGCATTTGTACTTAGATCCCCTTGTAGATAAACAAATACACACACTAAAAGACTTGAGAATAGATCGAGCCAACAAAATTAATAGGAAGAATACAAATATTGGTTTTACAATGACAACTAAATGGGCCGTCATAATAAGACCCTCAATGAGTTTTAAGCAATTTTAAAGTTCATGCAACATCATTTTGTGAGATTAAAAAGATCTGAGGATTCTGCATTCATAAAGACGATGGAGCCTAGAGATCCGTGACGTCATCATCAGACCAATCATTTTGGAACATCGCTACTGAATATTGTTCAGCAATCGGAGATCCCACCCTACTATTAAAATCCGGTGTAGCATTTAATGACTGCGTTTGTTCCTTGGCCTGGAAGTGGTCTAAGGATGTAGATATGGACTCTGTATCCATCATCCAGCCATGGCCAACATAGGCTGGAGGGAATATGGTTTGTCCGGTCTCACCATTTGAGCCGAAACTTTGAATCCATGAGGGAGGGGGAGGCGTGAATATAGTTCCAACTACAAGCTGCCCGTGATGAAGGGCGTTGTCCATACTGAGCCTGAGGTTGATGGGAGATGGGGGCCGCATGTCAAACTCTATAAGTGAGAGGACACACTCTCGCTCACCAACTTTTTGCCACAGCAACGCAGTCTGAGAGTCAGAGCTGCTGATGCTCACGGGATCAGAACTGTACTCCAGTTTAGAGGAAGCCTGTTTATCATCATGCATTGCATTGTTGCTGATGCCAGATCTAGACATGTTATGCTTTGCAATGTTGTTTGGCATCAAGTCTTTCAAAAATTTCTTTGATCTTCTCCTGGTGCCTGGCTGCATGTTCTCCAAAAATATTTGCCACAAGCTTTTCTTTTCTGCCTTTTTGGAGATATTATTTCTGCCCTTTACAGGAATTTCTCTTGCATGTCCTTTGGACGGTGTCCAGAATATCCAAGACCCAAGACATAGGATAGAGAATCCCCATGCTAACTCAAGAATCCTGGCCCAGAACTGACTGAGCCACCAACCCCAACTGAAGCGTCTCCAGTTCCCCAGGAGCCCATAAAGCCAAAGAAGACTGTATATCTGAAGGCTGCAACACAGCACACCAAGGAAGGCGCACACTGATATTACTCGCTTTCCAAGCCTCTCTGTTCTCTCTGAGGGAACCCACTGTGGTACAGCAGATCTGAAGAAAGGTTGAGAATGGGAGAGGGACTTGGTGAGGATTCCCAAGCAGAAAGGAACACCCCAGCAAAGGGAGATGGTCTGAAGCAAGAGAGGAAAAGCTGAAGGCAAGGCTGAAGAGTACAGGTCGGCTAAAAGTGAGAAAGTGCAGTGGAATATACCCAGTAGTCCAACAACCCATGGTGACTGCAGCTTTAAAAGGAAAGGTGTTACTTTCACCTTTCTGAGTGTGACTAGTGCAAGAACAATCTGCGCCCACAGAAGGAGCTGCAGAGGAATATTATGTAGAGCCACCAGTGTGGCATGAGGCAGGATCTGACGGGTACCATAAGGATCGACGAGGAGAAGAGTTGTGCGCAAAGCGCAGGCCATGGCTAGAAAGCCGTTAGAAAACATGAAGGCATCACAAAGGGCATGAGGAAGAGTAAAGGCTCCAGCCATGCACAAAACCGCCAGGAGTGTTATCAGTACAAACAGGCTCGCAGATCCGAAAACATGCAGCTCCCAGGCGAATGCCAA
Organism: Orestias chungarensis; assembly: GCA_032876305.1. Classification (NCBI taxonomy): domain Eukaryota; kingdom Metazoa; phylum Chordata; class Actinopteri; order Cyprinodontiformes; family Cyprinodontidae; genus Orestias; species Orestias chungarensis. The sequence goes on along the minus strand of JAVLVB010000349.1, from coordinate 3,784,852 downwards.
GGTCCGCCTCATGTCATTCCAGAGTAGGCTGGTGCCATTGGAGCTGGTAAAGATGCAAGATGTGACACCCAGCGCGCAGGGGCTCCCAGGTCCCAACTGGTTTGGATCATTTATTGAGGTATACACTATGGTTTGGACTGAGACTCTGTGGTGGTCATCACCTGAAAGAGAAAGAAACCTTCAAGTTCAAAACAAACCCTTAAATCTAACTCTTACCACCTTCAGCTATCATACTTACAATGGTTTTTGTGTTTGGTCCTGCCTAGATTTACCCATTTCAAACTAAAACACAGTAATAAAAGAAACAGAACCCAACACAGAAATAAGATGAATATATTTTCCGTTGGTGTTTATAATTATATTCGGTTGTTTTAACAGATTAGTATGGCACATAAAGATTTACGCTTATTAAATGTCATATGGGCTAAAAGATAATGTATTTTGATAACTAATCAAATTCAATATAACAAACTATGGATTTTGATGTGGCTCACTAATCAGATACCTTAAACCGTTATTACACATACCTTAATTAGTGTAGTTTATTAGTCCAATGCAGTACTCTAGTCTTAAATTTCATGGCTTTTCAATTGAGTGATAAATGTTTGAAAATATCAGTCTGTGTGTAATAAACCTAATCAATGTGAATTGAGGTAAAGATTAAATTAACTTTTTATATTATTTTTAAGGAATAAATATGACTGTAGTGTTTGTAAATGCATTGTTTTATTTGTTAATTTCTTGAACTGATGAAATCTGCTGTAAAGTAAAAGAAAAATAAATAATTAAAAGATATAATATGTACGTTTAACTAAAACTTACCTTCCTGAAAGTCATCATCCAAAGGGACGTTCTCAGAAATCTCAGTGGAGCGCACATATGCTGTAATTGAGTCTTTGCCCTTGTCTGCTTCTTGGTTGTGAGCTCCTGAGCTGTAGATACTTAGTGCTGATCTTGTTGTAAATGTGATTCCAGTCCCTGAGTGGTTTTCAATGCTCGCTTGCGCAGACTCCGTTCGGAGTGCCGTCTCCTTGCTGAGTTCCAGTAAACTGTCAAACTGTCTACCCTCCACAAAACTCTCCGAATAGAAAACATGTTCGGTGCTTCCACCTCTAATCTGAGGTACCTCAAGTGGATCAGAGTCAACGAATGGATGCAAAGTCTGGGTCAGATTTCCAAGTGAACAGAAAGATGCGATCAGTGTAAGAAGAAGAAAAGATGAACGGCCCATTTTTGTTTATTTAAAGCCAAGATCTGTGGTGAAAACAGAACAAAGGACAGGTTAGTTGTTTTATCTTTGAGAATATTTCTAAATTAATTCCTTAATTGAAAGCATATTTTAAAAAAAAGTTGTGTTTTATATTATACTATTTAGGATAGCTGTCAATGTCTTTAAGGCTCATTCAAGAGTAACAGAGATAAATAAGATGATCATGGGTTTTAATCCGGTATTTCCTTGAGTAATCCAGAGGGTTTACACACTGCATGACATCTGCAGATGGCGTGAAAAAGCAAAAAACCTACAGAGGAGGAAATGAGGAGGTTCCCAATGTAAACCTGAAATGTCTGTATTCTTTAGATCATAAATCCCATGATGAAATTTGCATCACTTGTGAAAAACTGATAACTGCTGAAATAACTACATTTGAATTGATTATTTATACATTTTTCCGTTTAATTAAAGAAGTACTTTGACTTTAAGATGGAATATTTCTTAATATTGCTTTATAAATCTTAACATTTGAAGTTGAAGTTGAGTAAAAACCAACAATCCAACATACCAAAAACAACAGAGATTTCACTCAACTCAGCCCCTTTAGTTTAATCGTTGATAAAACTGTGTTGAGAAAGCGTTACGTGAAAAACATGAATTATTATTCACACATTTCCAAATTCACCTGCCAGAACAAAATAACCATTAAAAGAAGCGTAATGATAACTAAAGAGGTACCTGTTGCTCCAGACAATCCTCTGCATCCCCTCTCAGGACCTCACTGGTTGTTCTCCATATTTATTTCTGCAAGGCTGGTCCATCATTTCTAACGCGCTGCATAAACATCCCGTTGAACACAGACACTGAGCAGAGGGTTTACAAGCACGCACACCAAAGTCTAACCTTTCAAGCTGACGTCTTAGTCCTCTAAGCACCAGCTGCTTACTTGGCCTTTTCCCATCCCATCAGGATGACCTGGATAACTTTGTCAACTTCTGAAATGTAAAGACAGTCAAGGAAAAATCAGCTGATATACTTTTTTTTCCCGCAAAATACAATTCGCAGCTTTAGCTCTATTTAAAGAAAAATGCAAAAGCCTCACTTAACATGTTACATTTGTTTAAACGTAAACCCCTTTGCAAAAGGATTACTTTAAGATCCTTACAGTGGCAGCAAGTCACATGAAGCGATGAAGGGAAGCCAAAAAGACACGAGCGCTTGCAGCAGTCGATTTATGACAACTTCTCAGGGTTTTATTTTAGATAAACGTAAACAATACCATATTTAAGCCCCAAAATGAGCTATGGGCAGATGTTGTTTTGTGTGCTCTGTGATTTAAAATTATAATTCAAAGGTATGTGAGTAATCCTCTTACTGCAGGTAACTTATGAATTTTAAATCGTGTATTAGTTGAATGTTTAACCCTTTTTTGTAAGTTGCTTGGATAAACGTGTCCGTTAAATGCATAAATGTAAATTAGAAATGTAAGTGCAGTAAAAATGATATAGTCTCTTAAAACCATAGTCATACCACTTGGGTTTTTTCATATGTTATGTTCCAGCCACAAACCTTGGTGGATTTTATTAGGATTTAATTGAATAAGTTGACACACAGTAAAACATTTTGAACAATGTTTTTACCACAATTAAAACTGCAAGTTTACACACTTTTTGCCCTTGGTTTACAGTATGATATTCTTAATATTGTTTTATAATTTATATATTTGTGCCACTTGCTATAGTTACATCTGAATTTTTCCAGTGTTTGACATTAAAGGATTTTTTTATTTTATCATGACAAATTATGTTCTTAGTTGGATTTATGTTTAGACTTTAACTGGGCCATTCTAACGCGTTTACATTTCAACCTAGATTCTGGTATAATGCCAGCTGTGTGTTTAGGAAGGTGAACATCGGTTCTAGTCTCAAGTCTTTTTCATTCTCTAACAGGATTACTTCAAGGATGGCCTAAATTTTCTTCGGCCCATCTGACCACGTTTCCTGTCTCTACTCTGGAGAAGCATCACAACAACATGATGGTGTGTTCAGGGTGATGTGACATTTTAGTTTTCTGAAACACAATGCTTTTTCCATATAAGCGAAAAAGTATATTTTTTGTCTTAAGTGACCTGACAACCTTTCTCTCACCTCTTTGCTGTGTTTCCCTCGAGACAAAATGAAAATATTATTTGTTTTTCATTTTTTTCAACATCTGAATTCTCTTTAAAAATCATTTCAAACCTGAATAAAGTCAGGTTTGTGATTTGAACGACTAATAGTTGCCCTTTGGAGCGGTTAACCTAATCTCTGAAACTCTGCATTTCCTCCAGAGTTGCCTTGGAAATTATTTTCCACTCGACAGTTTAGATTGATGGAAATTTCTTTATAGATTAGCTCTAGATTAGCCTTACTGTTTTGTTATGAATTTTACCCTATAGATTAAACAGCATTTCAAAAGATGTTCAAAGCATGAAATATTGTTTTCCAACCTAATCTTGCTTCATACTTCTTCGAAACTTTGTCAAATTTTTGGCATTTCTGGTGTATTTTTATTCATTGTGATGCCGTTTATCCACCGATGTTTCATAGTAAGCCTCGAATGCCAACATCCAGCAGCTGGATCTATTCTAATTAAATTACCCACTGTTCTACTTTTTGTTTAGCTGAAGGGGTTACATTGGGTTTCTGGCATCAGCCTATCAGTTTCCATTAACAATTATGTTACCTTTTTGTTGTCTTTTCACATAAAATCCAAGTAAAATCCAAATAAAATCGCTCGATGTTTGCGATAATTCAAAGACAAAATGTGAGTGGGGATAAAAACAGAAAACTGCACTGTAAAGTACATTTATTCAGGTACATTTACTTGAGTACCTTTTTGAAATAATTTGCTACTAAGAGTACATTTGCATTTGAACTTTTACCTGAATAATAGAAGAATTGCTGCTCTAACTTGAGCAACATTTCTGGATACTCTAACCACTGTGACTAACTTCAATGAAAAAAGAACAAACATATTTTAATCAATAATGAATAAAACCCAGACACACACTTACACTTCATGTTAAAGTGAAACTTTTTCTTCGTTTACAAACTTTGTACGGGGACATTGGCTGGTGGTGCTGCCAGCAAGTCAATGTTCTCAAACTGCTGCTATTAACTTTTTCGATTTCTCAATTTCCTCTGCCTGTATTTGTGTCTTCGTCTTCAAACTTCCAGTCAAATCGCCGCGTATACTGAGCCAGTTTCTGCTGGAGGTTTCTTCCTGTTAAAGGGGAGATTTTCCTTTCCACTGTCGCCACATGCATGCTCAGTAGGAGAGATTGCTGTAAAGCTAGGTGTGCTGATCCAGGAGAAGTGACTGCTGCAAATTCAATGACTCTGTGCAATCTACTGGCTCTCCTTAAATTGGAACTTGTTTGCTCAACATGTGTGAATCCATGTATGATTGAAAGGACTATAAACTATACATAAAAATATAGATAATCACACTACTCCCCACACAGCCATCACTTCATCAGAGACCTTTCTGTATCCCAATCTGCAAAGAGAGCTGATTTTAACTCTTACTTGTCCAGATTGTGACTGATTTTGCCCATTCAGGGAGCGTATCTCTGCGGGTCCACCTTAAGAGCCGCACGGGGCAGTTTGTTGTGGAGAGAGCGGAGCGACGCCCTCAGTGGCTCACGCCTGGCGCTTTAAGGCAGACTGGGGAGTTACACTCTGTTAAAGGAACAAGCGTTCACATGCCAGCCTCCACAACGATGACTGTAGAGGAAAGCACTTTAAATAGCGTTTTAAAAAAAGTCTGTAAATATGTTTATATTTTTCTTGTTATTGGTTTTTAATAAACTGTATTTGTTACATTGATGTAGATGGTGTTAAAGTCTACAGTTTAATTGTGTGCTTCTTGTGGATTTTTGATCATCTGGTGATAGGAAGAGGTAAATCATAGTGTATCATTCTGTTTAATTTGTATATTATGTTCTAATTATTTACACAAAATGGCCACATGCGTGCATTAAAGCATATAAAGGGTAAAATAATTGTATCTCAAAATATTTGAGTCATATATATATATATATATATATATATATATATTTCCTAGGATTTTCAAAGTCTCGGATCGGCCCCCGGGAGCCCAGCCTGTAAAATAAGCAGACGTCAGAGACTCTTCGCCCCGCAGTTGCCCTTTTTTTCTCTTTCTATCGGAGCCTTATATGCGGGGGTTTCAGGTCGCTATGTAGCACAGCGAATGGCATGCTGGTTGTAGCTGCTGGACGTTTATCGGCTTTTTTTAATTTTAAACGCCGTGCTTTGGCGGAAACGAGAGGATTACGTTTTTATTTAAGGTAGCATGACGGGATCCTACGGGGGTTGTTTAGCTAGCGGGCTAGCATGTAGCTTTAGGGGCTAGCTAGCGCCCTGTTGTTGTAATGAATGGAGCGCGGCTTTGGTGTTCGTTCTGGGGCCAACTTTGCTACTTAATTGGATAATTTGTGTTTATATTTGTTTGTTACATTGGGTTTCTCAATTATAACGAACATTTGTTTGCCAAAACGCTCTCCATATGGTGTGGGACTGGGCAGCGTCTTGCTAACGTAAAGTTAGCATGCTAACAGCTAGCTTAACCGTGAACACAGTGGATCGTCATTAACTGTAAAATAAAATCACATAAACACATTTTTAGTTAACTGGCTCGTTACTGTGAAAGTGTGTAAACTAGATTTAACCGATGTAAACACGTGATTGTGTTTTTGAAGTTATGTGATCGTAAAGTCTCAAGACAAAAGTTGATTTTAGCGCAGTAGCTTCAGTTGTTTTCCATAATGTATAATCTTTCTTAGTAAGGTATTTTTTTGCTTTTTTAATTTGCTTTTTGAAATAATATAGCAATTATTGAACTTTTCTTTTATTGTTTATTAAAATTGACCTACAAGTAAGAATGATTGCAAACCCGGTATTCATGTATGTTGTAGTATGTGTTCAAAAACAAGACAACAACTTTATCCTTTCAGATCCAGTGACAATGAACGAGCAGGAGGGCGGGTTGGTCTCATATGACGAATATGTGCGGCAGAAGGCCCGCACTGTGCCACAACATAGGATGAAGGAGTTCCTGGAGTCCCTTGCTAAAGGCCCAGAGGTGCTGCAGGAATTCAACCAGCAGGCTGGAGGAGGAGGGGTGTCAGCAGCCACCACCACCACCACCATGGTCTACCAGCAGCAGGACGCCAACTGTGTCTACACTGACAGCACAGAGGTGGCTGGGTCGCTCCTGGAGCTGGCCTGCCCAGTAAGAGTTTGCTAGGCTATTTAGGGAAACACTTAAGTGGAAAATATGGAGTTTGACATTTAGCTTAATCATTAGCAATTTTTTTTCTGTTGCTCTAAGCTTTGGAAGAGAAGCCAAAAGATGTTTATTCTAGTAAAATGTTTTAAGGAGCAAGGAACAACAGTTGTGTGGCTGATATCGAGCTGTTCAAGAGATCGAGCAATCTCTAGATGTTTTTTCGCTATAAAATGCTATTTCCACAGCTATCAGATCCTTGATCAGGGATAAAAAGGCACTTGTGACCATAAAGATTTATTCTTTTTCTTAGTTAATGCAGCCATCTATACCTTCTGAACATGCAGATTTAAAGGAACTGTGAGAGTTCAAAGTGTTTATAACTTGGTATGTCTGACATGAAAATGTGCGTTGTATGAAATTTAGACAATCCCTGTGTCTCAGCTCCTAAATTGTGGTTCTGTGGCTGGTTGTCTCCAATGCTTCTTTAGCTTTGGGTCCTTAAATTTGTCAGAATCTTAAAACCAGAGCAACAAACAGCCACTATAAACACATTAATGGTGTGTTGATGATTTTGTGCTGCACTTTTCTGCTGATGTAGTTTTTTTTGCATTGCTCTCTAGCTCCCATTGCTCTTCACTTAATGTCCACACAGCTGATGAAGCGGTATAAAGAATATGTGGAGCTCTTGGGTTTAAATTATGATCTGAAAGTAACTGGTACATAAAAACGCAGTTGGGAATGTTTAATCGCAGTCTGATTGAGAGCAATTTAATTGCCAAGGATAAGGGCAGTTTATTAAGCCATTTCTTACACACTAATATATTTTATCTGAATCCTAATTTAGTGTGTGTGTGTGTGTGTGTGTGTGTGTGTGTGTGTGTGTGTGTGTGTGTGTGTGTGTGTGTGTGTGTGTGTGTGTGTGTGTGTGTGTGTGTGTTTAAGAGTGTGCATTTTTATCCATCTTAAATTTTTGAAAATGTTTTTTTCCCCTCTTAAATACTACAGTATATATGTCACATATGAGTTAACAAGTAGTTTATCCTGCAGCTCTACTGCAGACATAAATGTTTTTGATTTGTCTTACAGGTTCAGGTGACCTCAACAGAGATGTCCCCCCAAATGTCCGTACATCCAGGCTCTGAACAGCAGCTTCAAGTGCAGGTTGGTTTGTATGGTTGGATAGTTAAGATGCAGTTTTACGTCGCAGAGAAACAAAAAAAGAACACTACAGATTTTCTAAAGGTGAAGTTGGTATATTTAACCTTTTACCAATACCTGGAAATTATTAGTGTCAGTTTATGTGCTAAGCGAGCAGCATTTTTAAATTGTAGTGCTGTTTTATTAGTTATTTGGGTCTGTTTTACTGTTGGGACTGCAACTGTGTAAAAACCATAATAATCAACCACATTGTAATATTCAGTTAGTCAGATTAGATTTTTTTGCCTCCTGTGCTTATTGCTATTGTTCTGTTACAAGAAAATGTGTCTCAAGAGATCATGCATCGGTTTGTTCAATTTACTTATCATGGTTGCTTGTGGGTTTTTACAACCACCTTCTACTTGGCAGGTCCAAATCCAGGAACAGCCGGGCCAGACAGTTGGGCAGGTTCTGCAGGTGGCCTCCCCGTCGCAGCAGGAGCTGCAGGGAATCTCTACAGCGCAGCTTGTGCAGCACGCCGAGCTCACGGAGGAACAACAGCAGCAGGTACAAGTTTGTCGGCAATATCCTGTATGCCATATGGACATATCCAATGTCCATAAATGTGGTCCGTTGCATTTGCTGAGCTTGCCAACCCGTGTTTTTTTACAGATTCAGGCTCAGCTGATTGCAGCCGTCGCTGGAGGACAGCAGATCCAGCTATCGAGTGGTGAACAAATCCAGCTGCAAGGAACCCAGCACATTCAGCTGCCTGGAGGACAACAGATTCAGCTTCAGGCCGGCCAGCAGATTCAGCTACAAAGTGGCCAACAGATCCAGATCCAGACAATAGAGGCCATGTCTCCCTCCCAGCAGCAGGAGTCTCCAAGGGAGGGTGAGAGGCGACCGGGCGCTGTTGCGACCGTTCTCCAGCCAGCCAAGAAGCGCAAGGTTGATGTTCCCCTGGTTTCCTATGCTGTGCCACAGGGGCAGCAGGTGGCAACAGTTCTGACCATCCCTCAGGGGCAGCAGCAAAGTTATGTCTCCCTACGGCCAGATTTGCTCACCGTTGACAGTGCTCAACTGTACAGCACCACGGGAACCATCACGGGTCCCACCGGTGAGACGTGGACCATCCCTGTTTATTCAACTCCGCAGCAACATGGTGTGACACACATCGCCATACCCCAGGACGCATACAGTACAGTGCAGGTTACCACGACAACTAATGGCAAAGACAAAGTTGGCTCCAGCTCAGCGTCCAGGTTCGCAGACGGTCAAGTAGGCTTGGCCCAGGAGGAGATAGTGCAGACCCTGCTGCCTGCACAGTTCATGAACGGGAATATCCACATCCCTGTAGCAGTGCAGACGGTAGGAGGAACCTACAACACTACACAGTCTGTACACATATGGGACCCTAGTCAGCAGCAGGGCCAGGGAGAAGAGCAGCAGCTCCATCTGCAGGTTAGAAACGCATTCTTCTACAAAGCTCCAGTCAGCAAGGAACTGAATCAACATTACAGTCCTGGCATCTAATAGACAAGATGTTCATGTTAACCGAATTTAGCCTGTTAGGTTTATCAATCTTAAGATTATTCCCAAGAAGCATCGCTGAGCCTTCTCTCTGATTTCCTACAGGCCCAATTGGAGACGGAGGCCGATGCCGAACCTCCTGCAGAGATCCTGGTTCCTGTCTCCCTAAAACCAGAGGAAGGTCTGGAGGTCTGGCGCATCTGGGCAAAGAAAAAAAACGCTGAACTGAGCAAGCAGGAACAAACAAAGCTCGCTCCTATAGGACGTAAGTAGCCTTGGTTTTTAAGATTGCTCTGATGTTGAGTAAAGACGGCATACTTGCACTTTATTATGGGAATAAAATAAGGATTTAAAACGATAATATATCACAGGATTTATTCACTTAAAGCTGCTGTACAACCTTTTCTGTGATGTGAATCAAAGTAACCCTAAATACTATATTCACCTACCAAACATAAGGTGCTTGATTTTCTATTTTCTTTGCTTTTTTGCTGTTAATCATAACCTTCCATATCTTTAAGAGCATTACGTACGTATTTTCAGGTCTTTCCACCTTACATGCATCTTCTTGTTTATTTTCCTATTTAAAAGTGTTTCCTGTTTATTTACTTATTTTATAACCAAATACTAACAGAGAACGATCTGGTAGGCGCAAAACAATTATGAAGAAGAATCTGAAAGCGTATCATCCTGTTTTCAGCTGCCGGCAGCTTTGAAATACTCTGTGCTCCACAAACCTGACGAAAAACCGCTATCAGTCCAACATTTCTCTCTTTAAAACTATGTTTTTAAAGCTCAGTGTAGTAAAAATAGCATAAAATATTCATTTAGTATGCTGTCTCTTTATTTAGATATAAATCGTTTTCCCTCATACGTTAGAGTTAATGAGAGCAAATTCCTATTTCTTAGGTCGGCAGCCGCTGCGTTTCCAAGAAGATTTGGTGTCCAGCGCCGTCGCCGAGTTGAACCTGGGACTCTCCTTGATGACCCAAGAAGCTCGGGGATCGGAGGAGGAAGAGTTTGCACCTGATGTACTGTATTATGTGTTCTTGTGTATTCAGAAGGTTAGTGTCTCCAATCTCAAACAAAAAGATACAAGCAACACCATCTGAGGTTCTTGTTATTAATATTCTTGTTATTCATATTTTTGTTTGACCGTTTTTCTAGTATCTGTACGAAAATGGTCGCGTAGACGATATCTTCTCCGATCCGTACTACACACGCTTCTGTGAAAGCTTATACAAACTCTTACTGGACTGGAAACCCAGCATTCATCCTTTAGGTAAGGAGGAGTCATTGTTGAGGTTTCTCTTTTAATAGTAAAAAAAAAAAAAACTTGTGATTTTTCCGTTTTCGGGGGCTTTCTTAGGTTATATCATTCCGAGTCATGTGACAGAGGAGATGCTGTGGGAGTGTAGGCAGCTTGGTGCTCATTCTCCTGCCACATTGCTCACAACACTAATGTATTTCAACACTAAGTGAGTAATCACGAATGGAGGACTGGGATTCATCACAAGGGAAGAGATTTTCATAGCTCCGCATTATTTTTGCAGGTATTTCCGGCTGATAACGCCTGAGCATCACATGAAAGTGGCTTTTTCCAAGGTGTTGAGACACTCGAGGAAGAATCCCACTAATGCCAAGGACAAGGCAACAAGCATTCGTCTTCTGAAAGTGCAAAGCCAGCACAGCGCTGGACAAAAAGGTGCACATCAGCTTTTACCGGTCAGAGGCCAGAAAGCCTTCAAATAGTCAGTCAATACGGAACTGAACGGAAATCCAGATATAATATTGTTGTCTTGATTTTTGAAAGCAAACAGGTGGATTTTTTTTGTACACAAATGTCCTACAAAAGAACATGGATAAATATTTGCGTAATACATTTTTAATAAAGCTTTGTTATGTTATCATTATTATTCCGTCAGAGTTATTTTACCCCATTACCCAACTCCAGTGATATCCTTCTGTTTTGATCCCTGACCAATTCATCTATTTGGAGACTTTCTGTTAATCCACCTATAAGTTTAATCATCCATAGATCCATATATATGTCAATCCATTTATCCAGGATCCCACATGCACCTAGCTGTCCACTAATTTTTGTCCTACTTGCTCAGAGATTTGTAGAATTCTCGCCTATGCAAGCGTGGTCCCTCTCACTAGTATGGAGTGTTTGACTGGCCGTGTGACTTTTCCTTCAGGAACCGACGACATGTACGAAGAGCAGATTGAAGACCCCGAAAACCCTCTGCGCTGTCCCATCAAACTTTACGACTTCTACCTTTTCAAGTGGTGAGTGTCGATAGATTTTTATTCCCAGTGGTAAGGATCATAAAATAATCGATGGATTATTTATAGATGCCTAGCTTCAGAGAGTGTGTCGAAAAAATTTCCCTGTTGTATTTTTCCAGTCCCCAAAGCGTGAAAGGGCGGAGCGACGCCTACTACATGACGCCCGAGCCCGTGGTGGCGCCAAACAGCCCGATGTGGTACTCGTCTCAGCCGCTCTCGACTCAGCAGGTGGAGCAAATGTTGGGCCGCATCATCGTCGTCAGAGAGATCCAGGAGATCATCGGAACCTGAAAGCGGGAGCTAAGACGGGAGGACTGGCTGGACTTGACCATGCAGGACGCATCCAGACTGCATATCATCTATAGAGTCGTCAAATAAAGCGGGGCATCTTGACTTTCCTCTGAGCAGAGCGCCGTGATTGCATTGGTTGGTTCCTTAGATAAGTCTCAGCCAATGCGGTTGTAAATTCCTGCAGCTGTAAAACCTTCGAGCATTGACCGACCTGCGGGTTTGTGATCATTTTTGAACTGAGGGGTGGATGGCTTCCTGATTTTTTTTTTCTTGTAGACGTCTCAGCGTCAAGATACAAAAATTATTCCATCTTTAACATCTTACTCCTCTCCAAGCTCTCGCTATGGTAGATTGCAACTCATAATTACAGGGATGATTGCTGTTTTTGTATTCTGACCGCAGTTTAAACGATGTATTGATATGTTAAAAGTCTGCAGAATGTGTGCCTTTAATTTTTTTTTTACAACTAATTGAGGAGTGTCAATTTTCAACAGTATCCAAGATTTTATTGTAGTTAGTGGATTTGATTCGTCGCTTCACCAGTTGAAACTAGCAATTGGAGAACAATCAAATATTTTTTCATCTTTAGCTCTTCATGTATGTGTATAGTAGGATATTAAAGAGGAGTAACGTTTGGAAATACGTTTAGCAAACATCCCTTTTCTAGCTAGCATCAAATAACACAAAAGCCGTTAAAACACTTAATAGATCCACTTTATTATGAAGACATGGTATAGGTCTGTACAGTAACAAAATAGCCGATTTAACCATTTCCTGCAACAAACGCACCGCTCTGTGCTCTATTAAACTCTTACAAAGACGCAAACTCAGATTAATGTTGACACAAAGTCTCCATTTAATATAAATGGTTATCTCCCATTTATTCAGCTTCCTTGTTGTATATGCTGGCTATCTGTAGACAAAAGAGGAGCTATTTATCATTTTTATTCTCCGGGAACGTCAGCTGCAGTCTGTTTAGTGTCTTCATGAAGAACTTGGGCAGGGGGCACGACACGCTGACGTCCGATTGGCCGGGGCCCAACAGTGCCAGCTGTCGAGCATGCAGATGAAGAGGAATGTGGCGGACCTTCGTTTGTCCCAGTCCGAGCTTTTTCAACAAGCGGTCCGGTAATTTCTGTAAAACAAAAATTTAGAAATCTTGGGAAAAAAAGCTGAGCCTTAATACAAGTCAACATTTTTGTATTGTGTGTATTCCAGTACCAAATAAATGTATTTCTAAACATGTTTTAAAAAGGTAGAATACCAATTAATAATTGTTTATAGGTTTTAAAAAGTTTGAAAGGTCTGTACTACAGATAATCTGAAGAAGCCTCCGATTGACGACAATTCAACTAATGAAACATTACATACGTTTAGGCCACAGACCGGTTCCAGCATTTCTTTGTTATTTTAGATTATTATGGTTCAGTTAAAGATCAACATTCAGCTCCTAGGGTGTTGTATCCAAACAAATTTTTAAATTCAAATTAAAAAGTATATCATTACTTAAAGACTTTCTACTACATCATTCTCTGATGATTGTGATTCTGGTGCCTTTTTTAACCTGCTGACCCTCACAAGCCGTCTAATCAGTCCGTAATACCTCTGCGCTGCTATTCGTAATTAATCAAAGGAACGCATTTCTGTACTGTAATTGTCAAAAGATTAAAGCCAATTACTTTAAATTATTGTCGAAAAGACTGCAGAACTTTCCATGAGTGGGTTTAAGTTAACCTATGGTTGTAACGTCTCATATTTCTGTTTCATAAACAAAAAAAGGTGCGTATGAAACAGCGAAGGCAGCAGACGCCGCACCTCTTATACGTGTCACCTTTTTGCTCCGCTGTTTTATTTGTGGTAGATCTTAAAAGTGTTTCACCTGTGGTGCCAGTTTGGTCCAGTGGGAATATTTGTGATCTCCAACAATGGGACACCCCAGACCGTATGCCAAGTGTACCCGGACCTGGTGCTTCACTCCTGTGGGTGCAAGAAGAAAAAAAAACGGATGGAAAAATTAGACTTAGGTGTAACTAAAAGTGATCTGTTGGAAAATGGGTAACGTCTCCTAATCTAACCAGTGACAGGCTGGAGCTCCACCAGGCTGCAGCCGTAGCCGCTGTCCAGGACTCGGTACTTGGTAGCTGCAGGATGGGCCTGGCGCTGGCTCCTCACTCTGGACACGCCGTCGCCCGCTTCGTTCATTCGGAAAAGAGGACTTAGAGTCATCTGAAATGAAAAATATAATAGTACCAAACGTTGCACACTTTTAATTGAGCCACATGAACAAAGTCTGCTGTTTTTAATGACTCATAAGTGATTCCATCATTGTATTCTTACTTAATAAATCCTCAAAAATGGATATTAAGACTTGCCTTGAAATGTGGGTTCGGACCCTTAACTTCTCTCTCAATGATGGGAATATCAATCAGCCCTTCAGATGGAACGGGGACACCAACTGTGATCGCCCTGAGGGGGAGCAGAGAAGCTAGTGACTAACAGAAGAGCTTATATTGTGTATCTTTTAATTAATCTGTATTTTTTATATTTCTCCCCTTCACTGGAAACTTGAATTTCCTGCGACTGTCTTCCCAGGGGATAAATAAAGTACAAGTCTAAGTCTAGTTTAAAATTAAACCAGCGACGTTCGTCATCTCACCAATATTTCCGCTCCACCTGGTTGTTTCTGCTCAGAGCGAGGACGTGCTCGACAGCTGCTTCGCTCCTGGCCAGCAGCAGAGCTCCGGTCGAGTCCTTCTCCAGACCCAGACAGGGCAGCAGCTCGGAGTTGGTCTTCACCTTCGCGCCGTCCAGCATCTTGGACAGAACGGGAAGCACGGAGGTGATGGACGTGACTCCAGGGGCCTCTGAGACACAGAAGAGGTTGACACAGTTTTACACATATGAATGTAAATGTTGATGCTGTGACAGACCGGAGGTCCTTCCTCCCGGCAGCTGTTGACACCTTGAAACCACCTCCGCTGCAATTTGTAGTTTTTCTCATCTCCCAAAAAAAAATGTTTTTTTTAAATCATTCCATTCTTTTGGGGTTTTTTAATGCACAAATGTATATGCAAGTTTTTTATTTTTTTATTTGAATCACCCTTTTCAGTTGATTAATTTATTCCGGGTATGCCATGTTGTAAATTAGCCCTTATTTTACAGTCTCTTTTCCCCTTCCAAGATATTTTATTAAGTTTTCAATAAATTCATGTAGCTACTCTCTCACCCACCGCCGTTATTATGCTGGGTCGGGTGTTCTTAGGACTGTGTTGGTCTGGAGATATCGGATGTTTTTCCAGGTATGTGTTGGAGTCACCGCTGCAGTCTGGGGGTTTAACATTGATCGGTCATTCTCACTCACTCGGTTTTAATCTGGAGGTCCTCCAGGATCTTAATTCTGTCATTCTCCACCACTATGGAAGATGATTCCCAGTTTAACATGGGAGTCTGTTTCTTTTTGCACACTAAACCAACCACTTAGTTTTGCAGTTCCTTGTGTTCCTGCTGTTTTGCCACATTTCACTCATATTTGTGTGCACCCTCCGGACTAGTAGTGTGGCGCTATGTACCACAAAGAGTTGTAATCCACCTTACTTAAAGCAACACTAAGTTACTTTTCAGCCTTCATAAAATATTTCCAGAACTTTTGTGATTATATGTCGACTTACAGCTCGTTGAATGACACCTCTGTCATGGCTCTGTACAGCCGTAACCGGTGCTGAGGAGGGTGGCAGGAACGGTGCCACACAAAACAACTACAAATGTGCTGACTGCTTTATGGCATACATCACTTTCTTATTTTCAACATCATCATCATCGTAGGAAATTGTTTTGCCACAATTAGATTCATTACTTCATCACTATTCAAACCTCATACACCCACTGGAAACAGACATGTACTTCAATCCAACTGCAGGCGACCGGGACATCAGGATTTTACGACTATGCACTGATCCTCATGGGAAATGCGGTCTTCATCGGGCAAGACACGACCGCTTTTGTCTACACTCGCCACCAGATTTGACCAAAACTGAGACTTCTTTAGTGTAGCTTTAAACAAGAAGGGTATAAAGTGGCAGTTTTGAAATTTTGCTCTGCGTTCATTAACTTCTCCTAGCCGACTCGAAACTCCTATGTGACATCATGTTCCCACTTTGAGCGTTTCATCAAACTCGGACTGCATCCTCGGAGCTCTACAGTAAGTTTAATGATGGTTTACTAATGAGTGACTGTTCAAAATAACCTGTGTTCAAATAGGAGATTGTTTCACGTGGGTTTCTTCAATGATTTTAGATTAATTAAACAAGCGTATATATGTGTCTGTGTGGGTACTTAAATATATTTCAACGTTTAGAGACCCCTACTGCAATCAATTTTTGGACAAATTTATTGTCAGTCTATGGAGCCCCTGAAATAACCTCGGCCACCCCAGGAGTAAAAGTCTAGCTCCGCCACTGACCCCAATGGCAGAAAGTTATTTAAGAATATTAACATAGAGTGATGTGTCCGTGTGCATAAGAAGACAGTTTCCTGCTATATAAATGTAAAACCCCAGTAGCTGTTTGTTTACCTCTCAGGGTAACACCGTAAGGTTTGTTTATGACAACCACGTGTTGGTCCTGGTACAGCGCGGTCCTGTGGAGATGTTTGGCCAGCACGTTAGGGTGAATGTTCTGCAGCTGCAGGCTGAGCCGCCTCAGCTCGGTCACTGTCTGCTCCGAGGCGGACACCGGAGGCTCTGTCGCCCGAGACCTGGCCTTCTCCTCCGCCTTCTGCTGTCGCACCTTCCGGGCAAGGTCGATGGCTCTGAGCCGGGGTTTCTCAGCGGTGTCTGAGGCTGGAGCTTCAACGTCCGCGGTGTGCTGACATCGGCTGAGGAACACAGAGGTGTCCGGCATGTGGCGACAAACAGTCCGCGATTTAACGAAGGAGCACAACGTGCGGTTCCCCAGATCGGCTAATCTTCTACTGCTGTTCATTTTGGTTGTTTAGCTTCTTCTTCTTCTACTGCTACTTTTGGTGATTTTTATCAGTTGACACAAAGCTGAAGGAGCGCATTACCGCCACCATGTGGTTTACAGTGGAATATATAATTAAACAAAAAGTTATTTAAAAATAATTATCTTATAAGAATTTGTATCTTCTATTTTCCTACTATTGCTTTTATTTATTTATTGCATATTTATATAGACTATATAAGTTTATGTTCAACAGGTAAAACCCGATTTAGCTGCTGTTCGGATTTAATACATATTTAAAATAAAAGATTGTATGACCCGTTTATCTTCTGTAGCAACTTTGGTAAGAAAGGATCATTTAAAATCATCTTCTGATGATTTTTTAATTCTATAACGAGCATTTCCGTTACTCTGTCTTCATTTCCTGCTGTCTTCAGTTGTGGCGCTCACTGTAATCACCCTCACTGTCCGGTTACTATTGAACGGTTGACAGGGCAACTCCGCCCGTGACGGTTACATCGTGAGAAACAAATCGAGCGCACGTTTTCTACCAAGCTAGTGTTTGTAAATGTTTTTTTTGAGGGGATTTAAAACTAAAACCCAACCAATTATGCGTTATCTAGAAATATAATATGTTGCCTTTTTAATCAAAAAGGGTGTTGAAGAGTAAATAGGTCAACCAGAGAAAAGACGACCGCGTGTTAGCTTTGTTTTGTATGTTTTTTAATTAGCTTCTAAGGAAATGAAGATCACAGACAGTCTGTTGAGGAGTTTTAAAGTTGCCAGGACTTACAGACTGACCTCAGAAAAGGTTAACTGCGTTGACTTCAGCTCGAACGGTGAACATGCAGTTTCAGGGAGCGACGACGACTGCATCGTTTTATACGACATTCAGGAGGGGAAGTAAGTGGGTTTCTCCGTGGTTACCGTAATAACTATAGTGACTAAAGCCACTTCACTGCGGTTCTGTTCTCCTCCAGGCCGTTCAGTTCTCTCTACAGCAAGAAGTACGGCGTGGACCTGATTCGCTTCACACACGGGGAGGCCCAGACTGTGGTGTTCAGCTCCAACAAGCTAGACGGTAAACAAAAGGAAGACAAGCTCCAGGTGTGTCAACTCTCGATGCATCCTGGGAAAATGAGTTCGCTCTCTGTCTTTCAGATTCAATCAGGTATCTGTCTCTCACCGACAACAAGTTTATCCGATATTTCCACGGTCACACGGCGAGGTGAGTAGTTCAGAAAAGCCAACATGGATCAGCAGCGATAGACAGTAAACACACATCCCCCCCTTTCATTTTGTATAGTTGCTTCCACAAACTCCAGTCATAAAGGGTTTTACATAAAATCTAGAGAATGATGGACAACCCTGAACATCCTCTTTATGAGGCTGTCATTGGAAAACACAGTCTCCTCAGTCAATGGCATCTCTAGCTTAGTCGTAACATGGACTACTACAAGAGATCTTTCCTGCCCACAGTCAGAGCTATAATAACTCTTTAATTAAACGAGTTAACACAACAACATTTAATTTCCTTTTGAGATAAATAAAGTATTTTTGAATTGAATTGAATGATGCATTCCTAATTTAGTAGCACGGAGGTGATGGACGTGACTCCAGAGGTCTCCAAGACGCAGGATAGGTTCACGCACTGTTTTAAACAAAACAGTCACATTGTTAAGAAACTTTTTCATCTATTTTTATTAAAATCCAAATGCCAGTTTTAATTTTTTTAGTTAATCTAATTTCTAATTATTTTTAAGTCTGGACTGTGATTAGGCAGTTCTGGATGTATCCTATTAAAATTTCCCACCCGCCTTCCATTTTTCACAGCCGGAAAAAAATAATGACACCGCCACCACCGTGGTTCCTCATGCAGATGGCTGTGTTAATGTACAGAGGTAGTTTTGGTCTTTGAGTTGGACTTTTCTATAAATTGTTAACAAGATAAAATTCCTAACCAAACCAGAAACACTTTCCACTTTCCAATAATATTGCATTATTTGCTAATGTAGCAAACCTAAGAAATGTTTTTATTTTAACTTTTTAACATTCGTTAGTAGCAGTAAGGTCGAAATGTAATATATTCTTTCTGATTTTGATTTATGTGAGTAAAAACAACAATAATAAAAAAACCTATAGATAGTCGGATAAAGAATTAACTCAATAAACGCCATAATAGGCTTTCGTTACAGCATCCTGAACTGTTCTCTAAAAGCAGCTTGAATTACTTTTATTCGTCTAATCAGAGTAACAGCACTCTCCATGTCTCCGGTGGATGAGACATTCATCTCCAGTTCGTTGGATATGACGATCCGCATCTGGGATCTGCGTTCTCCCGGCTGTCAAGTGAGTGCTTTACTTTACAACAGTTAAAATCACTGATGAAAACAGAGGAAAGAAAAATCAAAGATGAATGATGGATTTTCTTTAAATCCAATAGTTTTCTCCATGTTTCTTCTGTATTTATTCTTGTCTCAGGGTTTAACCAACCCTCTGGGGAAACCTGTGTGCTCGTTCGACCCGGATGGACTGGTTTTTGCAGCTGGAGTGGAATCACACGCCATCAAACTGTACGACATTCGTGCTTTTGACAAGGTAATAATCGTCCTCACATGTGCGAACTGGCCTTAATAAACCAGCTGCCGTTTATGAGTAATGATCCTTCTGTTTGTATTAGGGTCCCTTCGCGTGCTTTGAGGCCAGATTGAACCGGCAATGTGACTGGACTGGACTGAAATTCAGCAACGACGGGAAGCTTATTCTCATTTGCACCAACGGAGGTGCTGTTCGCATCCTGAATGCCTTCAGTGGATTGGTGCTGCACACTTTCTCAGTAAGAAAGATAAATCCAGAAGTGCTGAAGGGGTGTGCGCGACTCTCCAGTAGCTGGAGGTGTCAATTTGTTTTTTTACTTGATTTCAGGGTTACAACAATAGCAAAGGCATCGCCCTGGAGGCCTCCTTCACACCAGACTCCCAGTTTGTCATGATTGGTAAGCCCCAAGACGGAGATACAGGACCTTGGTTAATTTTGTCATTATACAACCACAAACCTCAAAGAAGGACATCTAACCCTGACCTAACCCTTCGTCCTGGACCTGTCTTGTGTTTCTTGGTATTCATGACAAATTCAACAGAAGTTTATGGTTGTAAAGCAACAATATATGAAAAGGTGAAACGGGTTTCACTGCTTTCTGTGGGCAGTGTATACAGAGTCTCTCTTTTGCAGGTTCAGAGGACGGAAGAGTTCACGTTTGGAGCACTGAGAGTGGGATGAAGGTTGCCGTCCTCGACGGCAAACATCCAGGACCAATCAACACTCTGCAGTTCAACCCCAGATACATGACGTTCGCCAGCGCCTGCACAAACATGGTGAGAGCAAACACGTTACATGATGCTCACAGAGAGGCACTGCTGGACAAAGGGCTTGTTACGTTGGTGCTCATGCTAATCTGTTTGATGTTTTTGTTTTTGTTTCCAGTCTTTTTGGCTCCCGTGCTTGGATGACCTGTAAGAGTGGCCAAAACTCCCTAACCCTGGGCATTTTATTGGGATATCTTAACATGTGTGTTTCTATTTTAGCACACTTGCAAACATCTTAATTATGAGATTAAGAAGTATTTTAAAACTTTTTTTTATGTTTGATTTAAGTTATTGTGGTTTTATTTGAGCCAGTATTATAAGACTCTTATAAAAGATCGTCACTTCTTTGTAAAAAAAAAAAAAAAAAAAACTTTTTTACATTGTTCAGGTGTACTTTTTAAAATAATTTTTATACAAAATGTTTTGCTATCTTATTTTAACTTTTAATAATAAACAGTATTTGTTTCAAGAAAAAAACATTTATTTTTCTGTTGTTGGCATTTTTATTTTAGTATAATACCTTCTTTTTTTTGTCAAAAATTTCACAAACCTAAAAAAACAAAAGGCTGTAAAATTCGGGTATTGCTTTGTGAGATTTTTGCTTTTAAAATTGTTAACTTTCTATTCCTTCATAAGATTTGATACTTAATCACAAAGCTAAAGGAATTAATTGATTGACAGTTTGATACATTAACATTTAGTCCAAGCCTCATTTGTATAACCTCTCACTTAAATGATTTCATAGTTTGGATCAATATAGATTAGTTTGTTCAGATTTTGTGATTTTTGTTTTTTAATGTTCCATAATTATTTGATCTATTCAGTCTGATCTATAATTTTTGCGTCTTACTCTATAATATCAAGTGTTGGGTTATACAGAGCCGGACATTGACCTGAAAACTGTGGAGGAGCGCTAAGAATTACAGACATTACAGACATCTTCATGTGTGCGTGCAGCTATGCATCTAAAACTTTGTCTTCATGAAGCAGAGGGGGGGGACGAGCTGAATAATGCATTATTGCTTGGGTAGTGTACTCACCACAGTGTGAATAATGGATGATCCCATCACAGGTAACCTCCCAGGCACACACTTGTCTTTCTCTCACCGACACCCATGTGTGTATCTGTTCAAAACGTGTTTTAAAGCATAAATGAAGGAAATCAGATGCACCTCTTTGACCTTCTACTCATTCAATTAAACATTCTTTAAACTTGTAGTGCCCTTTGTGTCCTTTTCTCTATGTTAGCTAGTTTTTGTGTCTGGTGAAAGTGATAGAATTGCTTATATGTTATTTTTTTCTCCAACTTTTCGAGCTTCTTTTATATAACTGTTTGTGTCGTGTATGTTGTTATGCTAAAAGTATTATTTCTCCTTCTACCTTTACACATTTTTATACATTATAACCACAAACCTAAATGTATTTTATCAGGATTTAATGTAAAAGACAAAAATGACAAACTGAATGATTGTAAATGGAGAGTTAAAAGCATTCTTGGTTCTAAAACTCCTGGTTGTTTGATGTGAATATTAAAAATAACAAGCTATAGCTGTGAGTGTGATGGGACATGTCTCTGCTGTACCTGCAAAATTGTAGCCGTTGTATCCGACAAATATATGGTCTGAATCCGTCCACTGTAGACCTGACTGTAGGCTTTCCTAGGCTCAATTAATTTGCAGCGATTAACCATTTGTTTTTCCCTCAGGATTGCCCTTTATGTTTATGGTTTTATTCCCCCATCAGATGTAGCTTTCTTACCTCTTCCCTTTCTCTATTGCTAATTTTCAAGGTCTGCACTTGTTTGCTAAAGATGATGGGTTTTTTCCACACAGTATTTAGAATGCATGGGACTTCAAGGCCCTTTCTTCTTCACGTTGATCACTGCTGCATATTGTTTATCATAATTGTAATAGTTGTCCTGTCCACAGATTGTTCCACCTATGAAACTCTCCATCTCCTCCAGAGTTAAGTCTGAGCCTCTGTGCAGATGTGCTCATATTTAGATAATGATTTTAGATAAATGTTGGTTAGATGTTTAAAGTAATGTCATTCAAATCAAATTTGAGCTGGATTTTGTTCGGAGGTAAACAATTAAAAAGAGATGACTACAGTTTTTTTTGTCAGGAAAAGATACAAAAAAAAGACATTTATAAAGTTTAAAGGTGTTGTATGATGGCATGTCCTAATGTATATGCTGCCCCACTCGATTGTGCCATACTGTTTTTACGTACTTATGCCACAGCCTGTCCCACACTTCGCTCTTCATTCACTGGTCGTTGGCACAAGATGTACTGACTGCAGGTACGTGGGAAGGGGCAACCATGTTCAAATGTGGCGATCAGATTCTTGCCCGGTGTCACGTTTCTGTGACCAGGTGGCTGGAATTTGAGACTGTGCTGTTGCGTCTGCCCGATTGTCCATTCTTTGCCACTTGAGTGCTAAAATGTCGTTTCACGCGCTGCAGAAGCATCTTCTGAACAACGCAGTTCTGACCTCTGGATCCCCGAGAGATTGACGCAGCTGCCATCAATATGCAAAGCGCTTTGGATCACTCATTGGGGAGGCATATCCATTGACAGGCACGTTATTACTCATTGGCCACACTTCCGGGGATTGAGTTTCAGGTGTTAGGGAGCTCCCGAGTCGTCCTCCGGGCGTTTATGTCACTCGTAGGTGCTTCTTCTGCTTCTGTCTGCCATCGCAGGAGAGGCCACTCACCTGAAGGCGAGAGGACGCTGAACACCTGGAGGAGAGATCCCTGCTGCTTGAGAGGAAGCTGTGAACACCGGCTGCCAAAAGATGTCCCACCAAACTGGAATTAATGGTGAGCCGTTAGTTAAACTGAAACAATGGTTTCAAAAATTCAAATAAATACAGTGGGGGGGAGGGTTTCAGTTATGAGCAACATGTCTGCAGATTTCTGCCTGAAATATTATCACTTGGTTAAATGAAAGCAAAGTTATAAAGAGTCGGATAAATACTTGTTTAAAATGTTTGCTGGTTCGATACTGAACTAAGTCTTTCTTCGTTCATTAGGCAGTACAGTCGGACCACCCGGTTGACGGAAGTTTTTCTCTTTATCCTACATCTTTTATGAGATTACAGGGTTTGGTAACCACCGACAATACAAACTATAGCAGATATAAAGATTTTAACTGGAGAACTTAAATTAGTTTTGTCCAGAAACTGTGGTCGATCAGCGAATGTCCGTTCTCAGAGTCAGTTTAGGTGACGGCATGAACGTCTGGCCGTGGGTCAAATTTTCACTCCTCAGGAGAGTCTCGGCTTCTTACTCACCAAACTCTGCCTCGCCTGCTTTCCTCCACAGATCCTCTGTTTGTTTGTTTGTTTGGTTGTTTTAACGTAGTTTTGCCTCATATCTGATTAACGCAGCGACACCAGATCTCAAACAGTTTCTGGCTCGAGCGAGAAGAGGCTCCATCAGAATAATGAAGATCATAATCAGCAATGGTAAACGTTTCTCCACCTCAGAGGCCTCCTGTTGAAGTCGGGCGGACATTTTTCACAGATGTTTCTTTTGTTTGTTTTGTTCTGCAGAGGAGCTGGTGTTAGATTCATTCAAAGAGCCGGATCAGAGCTGGGACAAGGACTACGACCCGTTTCTGCTTCCTCTTCTCACGCCTCAGGAGCCATGCTACATCCTTTACCGTCTGGACTCAAAGAATGCACAGGGATACGAGTGGATATTCATCGCCTGGTCACCTGACCAGTCACCAGTATGTCTTGAAATTAGTCTCAGTTATTTTTCTTTTTTAATTTCTTCAACGTCAACCTAATTAGCTGAGGGTAAATAATTATTTTTGCACCAAATAAAAATTCCTTAGCCAGGATTTTTTGACCTTTTAATCTTTTTCTGGGAATGTTTTTGGTGCTTTTTCACTATTTTTTATTTCAGTGCCTACTTGTTTTTTAAGGGACATAACTTTTACAAATGATTCATTCAGGTATGAAAAAGTTCCTAAACCCAACCAATGAGTCTGTCTTCTTTGAGCAAATTAAGAAGCAGATTCCCGCAGAATGTCGCAACATCTAAACTTTCTGAGCTCCGAACCTCAACAAAACAACTTTCCTCACTCAGAGTTAAACTGATTTAATTAGACAAGGTTAAATAATTGAGCTTTGTAGGTCAGATGTTGGAATGCATTTTAGTGGTATCAACAAAAAGACATGGAACAGAAATGTATGCCACACGTTCATTTGAAAACTATATATTATTTTGCTTGCCATGTTTAATTGGTGGGTCAGGAAAAATCCCTCTGAAATCCAAGTAGGTTAAAAAAAAAAAAATTACCAGCTAACCAATGACTTTATGTTCAGGTTTGTTGGTTTGATTTTGAATGTTGTGTTTATTTTCCAAAGTAAGATTACTTGGAAATTTTATTATGCTATGTGTAACAGCCCGGTTGTAGTACTTAAAGTAACTGGTGTAGTAAACTTTTGCATTTAAAAATGCTTCAAGATGTTAAAAGATTTATAGCCAAAGAGATTAGGCTGAACTCCATCTGCTTTAAGTAGTTAATGGCTTCATCATTCCTTAATTAACAGAAAATACTCTGACACACTTTTAGATAGTTAAAGTCCATCTGTGTTGACAGTTTTCCTCTGCTTCACCTTATTCTGGGTACTCCAGATTTATCCCACATTCTAAAAACCTGACTGATGAGTTATATACCTATCCTTTAAATGTGTGTGAATGACTGCTGGTCTTGTGTTGCCCTGAAATCGACTGCTGGCTTGTTCAGGGTTACCCCGTCTGAAACAGCAGCTACTCCTGCAACCCTGAACTTACAAGCGGGTAG
The DNA here is from genome assembly GCA_032876305.1 of Orestias chungarensis. Lineage (NCBI taxonomy): Eukaryota > Metazoa > Chordata > Actinopteri > Cyprinodontiformes > Cyprinodontidae > Orestias > Orestias chungarensis. Next base: position 3,759,951 of record JAVLVB010000349.1, on the reverse strand, counting down.
AGAGGTTAGATGGACTGCAAAACAGTCTCGTGTTTGAAAAATTAAATGGTTTAAATGCACTAGTAGTCTCTTTTTACATGCCAAGTTAACAACAATCCTTGTCTACAGCTTTTAAAAACCTTATATGGAAAGATATAGCATAACCTTCAAAGAAAAATATCCATAGAAATTATAACACATTCTTTTCACTATTAAGATATAATATTTATACCTAAAGTAAATAAATAATATCCAGTTGTAGTTAAATTATTCTTTTGTTAATTTTGGCCGATCAGAGTTAAACTTTTTTTGCTGCCTTTGTGCTGTGAAAATTTGTTATTAAATTAACACTTAAATGAGAAATTTTGCTCAAAGCTACAGAACCTCCCTCTCTTGTGTCCTTCAGGTCAGGCAGAAGATGATGTACGCTGCGACCCGTGCCACACTGAAGAAAGAGTTTGGAGGAGGTCACATCAGAGACGAAATGTTCGGCACAGTCGAGGTGTGTGAGAGCATCGCCTTCAGAGTCTACCGAGAGATCAGCTGCTTGTCTCCTGATGGTTATTAATCAGCAGCCTTTTGTTGTCTTTCTGTCTGCAGGACGATCTGTGCTTTCAGGGATACATGCGCCACAGGTCCTCCTGCTCCTCTCCAGCTCCTCTTACAGCGGTCGAGAAGGAACTGCAGCGAATTAAAGTCACAGAGGTCAAATTAAATGAGATGTCTGGAGGTTACAGGGGATTTGCAAAAGTGTCCATGTGCCTTGGATCTTGTTAAAACCACGAACATGCATGTTTCTGTATTGAATATTTTGTAGGTAGAGCAACACGTTGAAAACAATGTGCGTTCGTGAAATGTTTTATTATTAAAATGCAAAAAGTTGCCATCAAAGCTTGGTATAAAACCAGCTCGTGTATGTGAGGCTTCATTCGTTTATTCAGCTTTGGTCAATAAACAATCAGAGTCAGGTTTATTAGCTCAGATAATCGTTTATTAGTCCCACACAGTGGGGAAATTCACAATCGTCAGTAAAAACAGGTTCACAGACAACAGGAAATTCTCACCACAGCTTTAGTCTTTGTAGAAATATGGTGAGAAGGAAGCTATTGTTAAAGGAAAACCCTAATCACTGATCTCCCAAAAGTAAACACAGCAGTGGTCGCATAACGCACTGGTGACATCTAGCACAAATAATGAGAAGATAGACCAAAGGTCAAAATCGTGTTTCTGTGTTACAAAGTCCAGACATAAATTTAACTCTCTACTGAATGTGACTGAGCTTAAAGTAATTTAAAAAAAAATCATTGTTGAGTAGCTTGAAAACAATCCCTTATTTACTATCTCCTTTAGTCTTACTACTTTGTCTTTCATATAAAATCCTAACATGACAGTTTTGGAAATTTTAAAATAAATATAGAATTGTTAAAAGGTCTCCATGTACAGCTTTGAGTCTTCTGTGTTTGAGTTTTTGATGACTATTCTGTTTTTTTTAATCTTTTTGCCATAGGATAAAGTTGTCTGGGTAGGTTTATGTTTTACTCCTTTCAAGAATTTAGTGTGTTTGTCTTTCAATAAATGAAAATCTAATACAGTAATTGTTCTTATTTTTCTGCAGGATGAACGGAGAAGAATTGGAACTCCCACAGCCCGAGCGAGGGTCCGTCTAAACATCCCATTTGTGCTCGTTACCTCATGTTCCACAATAAAATAAGAGAGCTTATTTCGGTTCTTCAGGTCACAATGGAGTTTTGTTTGGACAAGAGGGCGCAGACCCTTCAGGGTCTTGCATTTCCTTTACAAGAAGATGCCAAACGAGCTCTGCAGCAACTCAAGAAGAAACGCATCAACTACATCCAGCTGGTGAGCACGAAATCAAAGCCTTTGTGTTTCCAGTTGCTAGTCTTTGTTTAGACAGTAGTGTTTAATCTCAGTTGTGTGGAGTGACGCTTGGTCGTGATTTAGTCTCTTAAATTTTGTGCTTCAGAGGCTGGACGTAGAAAAAGAGACCATCGAGCTGGTTCACACCAAACCCACAGAAACGCACGAGCTTCCCTTCAGGATTCCCACAGATTCCCCACGATATCACTTCTTCGTCTTCAAACATTCCCATCAAGGCCAGTTGCAGGAGGCTCTGGGTTAGTATGCAGTCAGTGTTTAAATGTTTCTTGACACTTTTGGAAAAACATATCTTTGGCAATGAGATTGTGTACTTCGACGTTAGGAGGCATCCTTGCCATCACCCTAATCTTTAGCTCCATGCCCAAAATGTGAGGATTTTAAGATGGCTGGATTGATTATAAACTGTAATATTACTTCTAATTGCTTTATTTGCGACATATGCATTGACAATAAAGTTACATCTCATTCTATTCTAGTTAGTAGAATCATGTATAAGATGATTACTTTAAACGTACTCAGAGGTACGAGTAATTTGGCACCTAACTATTTGTTGCCCAACTTCAATTGTGAATGCATGTATTTTGTGTAGTGGAGGATCATTTAAGCTGAGCTTTTTATTTATGGTCTGCATCTCTTGATTTTTGATGTAAATGGGAAATTTAACAATTTTTCCTATAATTACCAAATCTTATTTCACAGTTTAGTATCAGAATAATGAAAACATTTTTAAACATGTCAGCCTTAATGTTTTCTTTTTTAAAGCTGCACACGACGAGCCAACCGCAGGCTCAAATCTTTACAAATTCATCCTGTTACACCCTCTGACAATGAATGAAACGACTGCATAATGTAAAAGGATGTCTTCCACTGACGCACTCGCTGGGTGTTATTACTCACTTCTGATTTTCCTTTTCAGCTGTGCGGAGGTTTTTTAGTGTTTTCGTGTCCTGGAAATAGGTGCCAGCAGACCCAGCCGACCCCAATAGCGACAAGGGTGTACAGAAAATGGATGGATATGTAGAGTTCAGGGGGGGTTGGTGCTACCCAGGCCTCTAACTCCTCTAGCTCTGCCTCTGCCGTAGTTTGCTAAGGCGGCTAATGCAAAGTTTACGTAAAGTTAGCGTGTGTTTGCGTGCTTAAATGCGGGGCGGGATGTAAAGAAAAGAATAAACGGAAGGTTGGATGCGGTCATCTACGTATTGGGCACCCCTGTGCTACAGTGAAGCAAGTTTGAACTGATGGAGCAGCTTCAAGAACGGCTTAAGTTTTGTAAAGGATCCTTTACAGACACTTTGTTTTGATAAGCTCCAACCGCAGGTTTTAAGGGAGAGAATAAAAAAAAAAATTCTGCTTTTATGCTTCTGAGCTTTTCTATCTGTCTTCCAAGACTTCTTTGCTTTAATTTGTTCAATTTAATACCCTTGAAGAACTCTTTAATTTATGTAATGTGAAGCCAATAACTTTTTAGTGAATATGCTAGGACCTCATGCAGGTCCTGCATCATCCAACGCATGAAAACACCCTCAGTGTTAAGCTCCTTTAAGATCATTGTTCCCACAACAAAAGCAAAACCACAAAGTCCTATCATGGATCCCTCTTTCCTTTCACATCATACAAGTTGATCTGTCCAGATCAAAGGCCATGTCTGCTTTAATACTGCAGTTCAGATTGTGGGGGCAAAAGGGGGTGGGGGGGGGGGG
>JAVLVB010000349.1:3743466-3756273 GCA_032876305.1 Orestias chungarensis | reverse complement strand
ACTGGTTACTGGTTTATGACTAGGGATTTAGGGAGATCAGAGAGTAATATAACCATTATATTATTGTAATCCATTAACTATGAGTCTTGTAATAAATATGTTAAAATGCGCCTTTGAGAGTCACTTAAAGGTATATCTGAGTTTGATAGATCAGTGGCTCCCAAGCATCAGAGGTGTTCAGAGGTCCACGCCAGATTTTCTCAATAATACCAAAACTCTGGAATAGCTCGTAATGAGTAACTCCAATTTATTACATTTTATACAACTTATAAGCAAAATAAATCCCAGGTTATGTCTGTAATTGTTTCTTTGAACCAACGTCTCTATTATATTTTATTCAAGTACAAAGTACCTTTTTTAGACCAATAAAACTACAAAACTAAAGCAACTGAAGTTGAAGTTAAATCTAAATATTTTTCACACATAGCCTAAGTCAATGCATCTAGCAGTGGTTGAATACATCAGATTTAAAGACAAATGTATTTGAAGCAAAGATCTGTGTGCATTAATAAATTGTTCGGCCAGTTCATTTGGTAGACTAGCTCACTCAGTTCGGATTTACCTTGAAAATACGTCATACTAACATTTCCTCTGTGTTGCTGGATGTCATATTAGTTGTTCAAGCGACCTGAAACATTTGTGCCGAAAGCTTAAGAGTTGAAGCTTAATGCTTATTCCAGTCTGAAAATGCCTCCTGATTACTTTGATGTCTCTTGTAGTTTTTATATACTCGATGCCTGGCTACACCTGCAGCATCAAGGAGCGGATGCTGTACTCCAGCTGTAAGAACCGGCTACTGGACGAGGTGGAGAGAGACTACCAGCTGGAAGTCAACAAGAAGGTAAAGGTCATCTCAATTAAGCCACATAATCAGCCAATTTACAGTCAGTGTTTACAAAGAACGAGTCAGTCATTATCTCCTGGTTTGTGTGTTCAGATGGAAATAGACAGCGGGGAGGGTCTTACAGAAGACTTCCTGTACGAGGAGGTGCACCCCATGGAGCACACCTTAAAGCAGATGTTCACTAAGCCCCGAGGGCCAGGAGGAAAGAGGGGCAACAAGCGTCTCATCAAGGGAACAGGAGAGAACGGGGAGGAAAATTAAACACCACACTCATAAATTATATACAAGATAATGTAGGCATATCTAAGAAATGACCTGGTATCTCACCTGCAATCCTTTGGCTACTACTTATTTGATTTTTTATTTAAAGACAATGTTTTAAAGGGAAATTAAGTAAAATTGTAGATCTATCCTAAGGTAAAACGCATAAGAAACTAAAAAGAGATACATTTTCGTGCTCCTTGAACAAAAGTTAGTCAACAAACATGTTAGTGCAGGCAAGGTTTTAATTGATCCACAAAAAGAATTAGAAAGTGGATTTCACTGCTCGGTTTATGCTTCATAGCCAATTGGGCTGTTGTTAAAATGACATCGTAGTATTTCTTTCTGGAGGTTTTTGTTAAAGGCCCTGAAGAATATACAAACCCCTCTTGGTAGCCCAGTTAAATATGAAAGAAATAGATCTTTTTATCTCTTTATACTTTATACACATTGGAAATATAACCTTTAATTCAAGGATATTTGTGCAGATGAGAAACACATTTAAAAATAATAAACTCACAACCTGTTGTTTTAAGGTTATCTGGGTGTGTAGGAACAATTATTAAGAAATATTTTTGAAAAAATATTATGCTTTGTGCGATAAATTTTGGTACTAAATCTTGTTTTTTTTTCCCAGTTTGAGATTGCACCACTGTAAAAGATTTTTATTTACAGATTTTTGTAGAACACATTTAGTTTAATTTGATCAGTTGCAGACTTTACATAAACCAGAAATGTTGTGATTTACAAAATCCAAAAACCTGTAATAGAACTGAATGGTAATTTAAAAGACACTTGTAAGAAAGAATTAATTTACATTTCCTATTCAGCATCATTTGTTGAGAAGAAATCTACATTTCATTCTAAGCAGAACATTTAAAAGCATGGTTGTGAAATACAGACTGTTTTAGCTTGTTATTGAAAGATTTCAGCTGCTCAGTGATGTTGTTCCCTAATCTTCTTTCTGCGATTCTTAACTGGGGGGCCATTAGGACACGTGTAAACTGTGCATTCACTACATTATTGGAAACGGGCTGATGTGGGTCGCGTCTAATGTGGTTGTTCCTGAAAGATAACCGTTGAACTCCTAGAAAAAAGGAATCACCTGTGAGGCAGCTGGAAGAGGAAGCCAGTGATGGTTTATCACAAGATTACGCTCCACCAACTGGGGTTTCCAGTCTTTAAGATTTAAGGCTGAATCTTAGTTGCAGTTGTTCATCAAGATTAGTTCAAATCTTTGGCTTCTTTATTTGTCCCAAAAACTTTGTACTGTTTTAATAAAAAGAATTTCTGAGACTTCATCCTACACCCAACAAAAAAAACAATGGTAGAATATTTTAGCACCCTTGCTTTAATGAGACCTGCATTTAAATGATTAAAAAACTTCTCAAAACCACATTTTAGTATCTGGGTTTTATTAAACTGTGGTTATAAAGAGCAGTAAGAAAATGCTGTGAAATCTCTGCTTCAATATGGATTCTCTATCAAGTTTTCTCTGCTGTTCTGACGCTGTGATGTAGCAGATCTCCAATAAATTAGGACAGAAAAACAGTATCTGCAGCTTTAACAGCCTCTAATCAATATTTAACAACACTTACATAGTCATAAAATAAAATATTTTCCGTATTTCCCAGTGTTTGCGTGTGTTTTCCCTGACTACCTCCCAGTTGCACGTGTGTAAGTGATATGCCATGGATAGGCGGGGAGCAGCAGCAGGGGTCATGGGGTAGCCTGTTGTTTTCCAAGAAAGCGCTCTACCCAGAAGCTGTACGCCGTGCTGCTTTCATGCCTCGCGGGAAACTTGGCTGATGTGAACATTTCTTCTTGGAAACAGGGCTCAGAACTGAGCAGCAGCTTTTGTTTTTTAAGTGGTCATTATCTGAATACATGGGAAACATGGGCTGGGTTAAGTCGAATCTTTGAAAACAGGTCGACCAGAGATAAGATGTTGATTTCCAAGAAAACAGCAGGTGCACCTCAAGCAGGAGTTTCAAGCAACAAACAATCACTGACGGAAATATGATAGTGAAACGATAGTGAAAGCCGATAAGGCACCAAAACCCCCTTTTTATTTATTTATTTTTTACAAACAACAAACGTCAAATAAATGTAAAAAAAACAATATTTTACCATCAACTATCAAAGAAATATGAAGCTTCAAGACCCAAGCTAAGAGCGCCGTGACATAATTAAAATTGACAGTGTTTGTGTTTCTGTTTTCCCTGAACTGGAGGAGGACAGCATGCAACAACACTGCAGTCAGATCAAGTTACAAACCTTACAGGATGTTGTTCAGCCCGACTTCAGTGTACAGCTCTTTCAGACAAAAACAGACAGCAGCCCTAGTTAAATTTCTATCGATCTTTTTATCCCCCATTTAAATCGTGAGACACAAGCATTAAATATGAACCTGAGGTTAAAAACTTCTCACATAATGTAGGTCTTTTTTTCCACATATACTGACTATTTGCTGAAAAGTTACAGCTATTATTAAATAACATATAATCTATTAGACTGTTAACTATAACCTCCAATATATAGAGCTGTAAGTAAAAAATTTTCAGCTGTAAATTATTCCCAAATCTAAGCTGATGATGGCTCCCAAGCGTGCAGTATTACAAGCTAATCATTAAATTACTCATTAAATCTTTAATTATTATAACACACTGTAAATGTATATAAGCATGTAATCTGTATCCATGCCGATGTTTTGCGTTAAAAAGTCTGTCATGTTGTCTCACGACAAACCATACAGTCTTACAGCTCGTCCCGCAGAACTTTTTGGCCTTCGGTTCCGACAAAATCTGCTGCAACTGTAGCATAAAAAGTTTTATAAACTGCAGCACATGAACCAAACACATAAATACTGAAAATTCTGCTGGAAGAACAACATTTAGTTGTTTAAGTATGTGCAGAATTAATGTAATTGTAGATAAATTAATCAAATACATTCCCATCCCAAGTTTTGCAATCCATCACTTAAATGTATGTACATGGTTGTTCTTGTAGGAAGCTGTGGTTTAGATGCAGTGATGATTGGGAAGGAGGGAGGAATAAACCCTGCAGCTGACCAGTTCATAGCAAGACAACATTAAAACACAGGACAGAAAGAACATATGATTGTACTAAGGGGCAATTCAAAAAAATGTAAATTAATCTAGCAGTCTTTTGTTTGTTTGCTTGCTTGTTTAGAAAGAGAGAACGCCTGTATGCAGACCCCAGGCAATGATTTTTTTTCTTGAATATAATGACGTACTCCTGGTATTCCTTATCCTCCTCCCTGACAGAGGAGGGCATGGGGCTACGTTCTCCTTCCAGAAGCCCCTCTCAGATCCTCTCATCATATTTGCATCTTAAGCTGACATCTCTGCAGGAAGCAGAGAGTGTGAGCCTGTGTTGGCTTGACAAGGCAAGGCAAGTCAAGGCAAGTTTATTTGTATAGCACATTTTCGTGTACAAGACAAGCAGAAAATGAAACAATAAAATCAAGTTTGAATTTAAAATAATAATAATAATAATAGTAATAATATTCTCAGTGGCTATCTGCACAGTTAAATAAGGCTGTTTTCAGCCTGGATTTAAACAAAGGCAGAGTTGAAACCTGTCTCACCTCTTCAGGAAGACTGTTCCAGATTTTAGGAGCATAAAACTGGAATGAAGCCTCTTCTTCTTTGGTCCTGACTCTGGGCATCAGCAGGAGGCCACTACCTGAGGTTCTCAGAGTCCTGGCTGGTTCATATGGCTCTTACATGCCAGATATGTACTTTGCGGCTAAACCATGAAGAGATTTGTACACAAGCAAGGCTATTTTAAAGTCTATTCTTTGAGTGACAGGAGACTTTAGCACTGGACTAATGTGGTCATATTTCCTGGTTTTGGTCAGAACTCGAGCAGCAGCATCTGGATGTACTAAAGCTGTCTTAAGGCCCGTTTAGAAAGCCCAGTGAGCAGGCCGTTACAGTAGTCTAACCTGCTAGAGATAAAAGCATGGAGAAGTCTTTCTAGGTCTGGTTTAGAGAATATTCCTCTGATTCTGGCAATGTTTTTAAGATGGTAAAAGGCTGCTGATGTTACTGATTTATTGTGGCTGCTGAGGTTCAGGTCAGAATCGAGTATTACCCCAAGATTTTTGACCTGATGTTTAGGTTCCAGAGAGAGCGTCAGAAGGTAACTAATGACACTTTCTCTTTGTTTCTGTGGGCCACAGACAATGATTCCAGTTTTGTCTGAGTTTAACTGGAGGAAGTTGTTCTGCATCCACAGACTGATATGTTCAGTACAGTGACACAATAAATCAACAGGCCCATTTTCTCCTGCTGTCAGCGACACGTAGATCTGAGTGTCATCAGCATAGTTGTGGTAGGACACATCATGGCTGCGTATTAGCTTGCTCAATGGAAGCATTCACAGATTGAATAAAAGGGGTCCCAGGATCGACCCCTGGGGAACCCCACAGGTCACACCCATTCGGTCGGAGACGCAGTTCCCAATTTGAACAAAGTAACACCTGTCCTCAAAATAGGACTTGAACCAGTTGAGAGTCATACCAGTGATTCCCACCCAGTCTTTTAACCTCTGTAATAAAATCACATGGTCAACTGTATCAAAGGCGGCGGTCAGGTCCAGCAGAACTAGGACAGAGACTTTGCCTGCATCTGAGTTTAGGCGGATGTCGTTTGTCACCTTGATCAGAGCTGTCTCAGTGCTGTGGTGGTGCCTAAAGCCTGACTGGAAAGCATCAAACACATTGTTAGACAGGAGAAAGTCACTCAGCTGTTGGTATACAACTTTTTCCAGCACTTTTCCTAAGAATGGCAGGTTTGATATGGGCCGATAGTTGTTCAGTACTGTGGCATCCAGACTGCTCTTCTTTAGGAGAGGCTTAATTACATCAGTTGTCAAGGCCTTTGGGAATATTCCAGTCAAGTCTCGATCCCCTTGATTCTCTGGCTGCCCCATGATCCTCTGGCAGCCGCTCTGTGTGTGACTGCGGGCGCTGAAACACTAATCCTTTCCTGGAAACCGAATCCCGGGAACCTGCAGCTGAACTGAGCTGCTGTCTGATTTCTCTGCAGCAACACTTTTCAGAGAGCTCGCTCTGCAGCTGTGCTCTCATTTTTATGAGAGAGGACACCAGGATTCAGTCTTTTAGGAGCTGAACTATTCTGTTTTTTCCCTCATTTCAGGTAAGTTTAAGTCAAACCTGTCCTTTATTTCAACATCATCAGTAATTACGGACCTTTTGAATGTAATGCATGTGCTTTGTGTTGTTTGGCTGTTAGTGGTGTTTTGTTTCCCTCATTTCTGTGGATACCATAAAAATAAATACTCCTTTTGGGGATTATATTACCATATTTTCAAACTAGCTGATATAACTTGTGTGTTTTCTGACGGAAACATACAGTAACATGTAGACCCAATCAGAAATCTACCTAAACTCATTAACGGCATAAATGTCTTTGAGGCTTTAATTATTTAACTGAATCAGTCGTGAAGAACAACTTCAGTTACAGCTTTGGTTATTTTAGGAAATAAAAGCTGGTTGCGCAAGTTTAAACTCACTGGGGATTTTGTAACAGCTTTGGATCACAATTTTATACACAGGCTCAAGTTTTTGTATGTTACTATTTTGAAAAAAAAATGCTCCTGACCAAGTTGCCATAAACTTCTATTTTTGTAGCCGTTAAAAAGCATTTGTTTTGATTTTGACTTGATCTTTGAAGTTTTCTAAACCAACATGGGAAGGTTTATTTAAACCATAAGCATGTTCTGCAAATTGTCTTTATTTTTCAGATAAGGGTTGTTAATGTCACTCTTCTTATAAATACTAAAAGCTCATATAATGTGTGATTTTGATCATTCCCCCCATTTCAGCACTTGATTGAGTCAATGTAATAGGAATAAATAGGAATATAGAGACAAAGTTGAGTCTTTCATATCCAACTTTGTCCATCATTATCTTAATCATTTTGTGAAATTCCAGCAGTGCAACCTATCAACAAAAAGACTCTCATCATAATGTTACCACTACCATGCTCTTGAAATGTTTTTTATCCGCACCAAACTGCTCCATGGGAACATTTGTGTCCAAAAAGTATGATTTGATTGGTTAGAATTTTTATGGAAATTTTGCCCTAGACCGATGATTACATGACTCAGCATTAATGAATCACGAAGTTTTGGATGATTCTGAATAAATATTACCTGCTCCAGCCCTCTTTCAGTAATGGTTGCCCGTGCAGTGACCATTCTGCATCATGAGGAACCGCAAAGTTCCTGCTGCCCACAACCTTTGCCTCCAGCCTGGAACCCAGCACAGGATCTCCACTGCATCTCCACCAACTTCCAGTATCTGCAGACCTCAGGTAAACCAGTACCTGGATTAACAAGATCCCAGATCCTACCACTTATAAAAGAAAATGTACTCCTCCTGAATTTATGTCAGGTTAGACGGTGGACATCTTAAACAGGACCAAGCTGGACACCTAAATAGGTCTTAGCTGGATCTTAAATAATGTTTTAATAACATGTCCTCAAATGAAAACTACACAATTAGATCCCAAACTGGTCCTATTTTTAACCAGTGGTGTCCAGCATCAAATATGCAGTGATGTAACAGACTCACCTGACAGTATGTCAGATATAAGCTATAAGCAAACACACTTTCCCTTGTTTTCTGGTGTTTGTGTTACATTGTGTTACATAAAGCTGGTCATTTAGATGATTTAGTGCAGATAAATGTATTTGTAGAAATAATAGAATGTTTAGGAATACTGTTATCTCCATTTGTTAAAGAAACTTGTCACTAGAACTTCTTATAGATAATCTTGCATAAATCCCAAATATGTAAGTAATGGATTAACCAGCGCATTTTCTACTAATATGCAAATGTTGGCTGTGGAGAAGTTTTATTCTTAATGTAAAACTGACAAAAACACATTTAGTATTAGTACCACTTGTTGTACTAAACCATGAGAAGATTAAAACTGACATTTCTAAATGATTTTCCATCCTCCAGGTTGGTATTGGGGTTCTATCTCAGCAAGCCAAGCTCGGGAAGTTCTGCAGTCCAAGTCCGAGGGAACTTTCCTTGTGCGGGACAGCAGCCACCCTCAGTACCTGCTGGCCCTGTCAGTAAAGACCCGTTGTGGACCCACCAGTGTGCGCATAGAGTACAACCGGGGCTGCTTCTGGTTGGACTCCACGTCGCCTGACGTGCCGCACCTACAAGCTTTCCCAAATGTTCCAAGCCTTGTCCAGCACTACACTGCTTCAGGCCAGGCGGCGCAGGACTTGGAGTCAGTCCAACCTCAGACTAAGCCGGGTCTAATGCAGCGTGCAGCCAAAGACAGCGGAGTTCCTCTTAAACTTTTGCATCCATTGCTTAACACGCAAGGTTTTCCTTTGTTGCAGCACTTGTCGCGCCTTGCCATCATCAAAAACACAAACTGCACTGACAAGCTACCACTCCCCAAGTCTCTGCTGCACTTCCTGCAGGACTATCCTTTCTTCAAATGAAGATTGCAACCTGGATGCGAGGGGACTAAAATACAGGAACATGGTCGGGGTGGATATGGAGCAGCGTTAGATCTTGGAACAGCGGAGCACAGTGATGGGGGACAAAAACAGAACTAGCCCAAATACAAAAAAAACTCAATGTTAATTCATACAGATGAGCTCAGTCTTACTCCAGTAAAGCAGCTTTTTTTTTTAAGTGATTTTTATATTTACATCAGCAAATGCTAATATGTTTTATTGGGAGATGCAAATGAAAACCTGTGGATTTTAAATGGCTGATAATAAGGCAGACCTAACTTAGAGTAGAAGCAAAATGCAATGTGGGGAAATGATATGCCATAACATGAAGCTAATTCAGAACATAAGATAATTTATAACTTGCTCTTGTATAAATGTGTCCACCCCCTATCAAATTTTTTAGATTTTGTCACATTTTAACCACTAGTTTTTATGTATTTATTTGGATTTTATGTTGAACGTTGGCACAAAATAGGAAACAACTGTTAAACAGAATGCAAATTATGTTTTATTAAAACAAAAACTAGTACAAATCCCACCATCTTCCCTGTTAAACATGGTGGTGACTGAATCATGATTTGGGGTGATACCGGGGTCAGGGTTGACGTTCTATTCAAACAACAATTATAAACATGCAGCCAGAGCCCAAAAGCGACAGTAAGTTTTTACCATCTTAAAAACATTGCCAGAATCAGAGGAATAGTCTCTAAACCAGATCTAGAAAGACTTATCCATGCTTTCATCTCTAGCAGGTTAGACTACTGTAACGGCCTGCTCACTGGGCTTTGTAAACAGGCCTTAAGACAGCTTCAGAACATCCAGAATGCTGCTGCTCGAGTTCAGACCAAAACCAGGAAATATGACCACATTAGTCCAGGGCTCAAGTCTGTGCACTGGCTTCCTGTCACTCAAAGAATAGACTTTAAAACAGCCTTGCTTGTGTACAACTCTCTTCATGGTTTAGCCCCAAAGTACATATCTGACATGTTAGAGCCATATGAACCAGCCAGGACTCTGAGAACCTCAGGTAGTGGCCTCCTGCTGATGCCCAGAGTCAGGATCAAACAAGGGGAGGCTTCATTCCAGTTTTATGCTCCTAAAATCTGGAACAGTCTTCCTGAAGAGGTGAGACAGGTTTCAACTCTGCCGTTGTTTAAATCCAGGCTGAAAACAGCCTTATTTAACTGTGCATATAGCAACTGAGTACTATTATTATTATTTTATTTTGATTTTATTTCTTTTAAATTCAAAGTTGATTTTATTGTTTCATTTTCTGATCTTTTTTTCTTATGTAAAGCACTTTGAATTGTCTTGTACACGAAAATGTGCTATATAAATAAACTTGCCTTGCCTAACATCAAAGCATGCCGGTGTGTTGAAATGGCCCAGTCACAATCCATACCAAAGTCCAAATGGGAACATGTGGCATAACATTAAAAATGGTGTTCACAGTGTGGTTCATTAAGTCTAAACTGGACTTGAGAAGCTTTCCTATGAAGAAAATTCAAAGATGTCTAGATTCTAGAAGTGCAAAACCGATACAACATTCCAAATACTGGGAAAAGTGGGGTTACAATGTATTGACCCCAGGAGGGCTGAAAACTAATACACACCACACAAGGAAGATTTTCTGTTTCTGAATACATTTAAACTAAATGTTTCCTTCCATTTCATAAATATTCACTACTTTCTCTTGAATTACACTAAATGCATTAAATAGTTTACAAAATGTCTGTATGTGGCAACTTTGAAAATATTTAGCATGTGCAAAGGAAAGGTAACGTTGTTTTCAAAAAGATGTTTCCAGCAGTAAAAAAATATTTTTACAGGTCAAATAAAGGACACAGTGCAACAAGTATTCATGCTATCTATTTTCTGATATGTTCCTCTTTCAAATCGAAACAGCATTTCCTTTCATTTTAATTAAATCAATGCTACTTTAACAAAGAACTACAGCTGAAAGAAAATATGTATGAACAAATAGTTTGATTAATTCTCAGAAGGGTCATCATCTTTTGGATTTAGGAGAGAAAGAAAGTTCTTCCTTTTTTTAATGGCTGCCCACTTCACTGCAGATGAATGAGAGGATTTCATGGAAACGCATCTGAGTGGGTTTCCACGAGCTGCCGCTGAGCAACACTGAGAAAGCCTCTTATCAGGATTAGAGTAAGAGGCGCAGCTATTAGTGCACTGCAGCGCCAACTGGAATGAAAAATTACTTCTACTTCAGTTTCCCTTAAAATTATACCATTTTTTTTTTTAAATGGTATAATCCTTTACAAAATAGGCTGTTTAAAGTGAATGCGGTTTATAAAAAAAGATCACATTTCCTGTTGCTGTTCCTTTTGCAACTCTTTGGCACTGATGTTTCTGACTGCCGGTGGCAGGAAGAGAAGCATCAGAATGAAAAACGCAAAACTTTAATGATTTGCACAATCAGCAATAAGCCTTAAATAGAATCACATTTTATTTCAGTAGTTAAATCTCACAATAGAAAATATTAGAAATGCTTTTCTTTTCCTTGATTGTATTTATTTACTATACCTTTTTTGTTTGTTTTTTAACAAAATCCTCAATGGGACAATTATTTTCTGTTATTAATTTTTACAACCATCTTTTCTGCTATTTTTCAAAAAATGTTGTGTAAAAATCTCTCTATATCATCCAAACTCTTACTTAAGCTCTTTATAATTCATATTGTTTGTTGACAAGACCTATTCATTATTTATTTTTTGTTTTCTTAGTTTTTTTATGTGTTAAAATCATAGCCTTTGTACTAATAAAATCTGATTAATAAAGATTTCTAATTATCTTGTTTGTTTAATGTTAAGCATTTAATAGTGTCTGTCATAGCACTCTCTGAGTCTCATGATAAAATAGATCAGCTACACATCTTGTCACTTTCTCAGCGCGTAATATCCCCTAGCAACTGGAGCAGCCAGTCTTTTTAATTATAGAGGATTCAGCTTGGCCAAACAAGCTTAAAACTAGCAGCACACAGCAATCATTCAGTTTATGGAGACATTACAGCAATAACAAGGCTTGCTATCCATCCTAAACCCCATAGAAACTTTAACCAGCAGGGGAAACAAGATTAAGGATTTATGATTTCAATGCAAGGGTGACAGCTGTTATTTAAATTCAGAGCAATGGTCACATACTTGTCTATTTAACACAGAGACACTCTGACGGCATTTATCTTTACGTGCACAAATCCCTTTAGTCGTAAAGTTTTCCTTACCTGGTCGCAAAAGAAGAAATTTGCTGGAAACACTGTGAACAACGTGTGCTGGTTTGGAGTCTGGAGAGCAGTCTTAATGGATCCACACCAGGTTCTGAGAGCTTTTGAATACCCGAAAACACATTTGGATTATCAAATCGGCATAAACCATCTAATTCAGATTCCTATTTTATTCCAGTCAAGCCGAATCAGAATATTCCCTCTGAGGTGTTTACATGACATATTTTTACTCCAATCGGCTGTTAATTCTGATTGCTTGTTTCAATATAAATCTACCAACTAACACAAATCCTGACACTAAGACAGGCTCTGACCTTTAACCTACACAAGACAGACAGAAAACAATGCTTTTTTTAATCATTTTTATCACACTGGCTGGAACGAAGAAAGGTTAAAAAAAAAGCTCTTAAGGTTTGATGATCAAATCTGAGGCCAACTGGACCAAGCTAAATAGTTAGGAACAAAGCTAGATAGTTAATTTGATCTGAGCTCTATTTTAGATTTAGAAACAGCTCCATTGTATTAACGCGCTCATTTATATACGGTTCACCTTCGACCCATACAAGATTAGATTATGTAACACACAAAAGCACATACATCAAGGGGGACTGCATGGACAAAATAGCAGCTTTTATTTAGTCAGTTTTATCTCACTGGACCAAATACATACGAAATCCATGAGTTGTTCTAAGCTGCTTTTTTTTCTCAACACATAAAATAGAAGATTTGGTAACAGCTCTAGAAACAGCTGCATAATTTTAGTGTAAAGCACTAAACTAACAAACATCATATCATCCTAATACCACATGATATAGACAGATAGATAGATAGATAGATAGATAGATAGATAGATAGATAGATAGATAGATAGATAGATAGATAGATAGATAGATAGATAGATAGATAGATAGATAGATAGATAGAT
>JAVLVB010000349.1:3731265-3743366 GCA_032876305.1 Orestias chungarensis | reverse complement strand
TTTTGCACTGTTAGATTGTCCCACCCCCTCACTTCCCCTCCTGGTAATCCAGGATACAGCAGGCACCCTCGGCTAACAAAGCGCTACACTGACTCAGTTGGAAACAGGTTTTAAACCAATCACTACGTAAGTTTGTCTCACTTGTAATCAAGACATATTTACAAGACATATTTTAATCAGCGCGTTTGTTATTTTCAATATAATTATTTTATTTTACTGTTTATTTACATTTTCTACCGACACTTTGCCAGTGCTAGCCGCCTAGCTAACTGAACGATAAAACTCGTCTTGACTTCCGTTATGATAAGCTAACTATAATTAGCTAGCTAGCCGTGCCGGCCGGTAGACGACTTTTGTGCAAGTTTTTGTTTAATTTCACTCTTAAGTCGGATCAAGTAAGAGCAAATATTTTAAAATCTATCATATAAATTCCTCCAGCAGCTCTAAATCGGAAAAAATGCATAAAAAACTTCTAGGCTACATCCTGTCGCAGCTAGCTAGTTAGCCGCCGTTGCTAACAGTAGGTCTTTTGTAAACAGAAAAGTATCCTGTTTGGGTTTTTCTCAGGTCATATATCTCCGCAATGATTCGCGAACATTTTTGTCCGGTTGTTTACGACATATTGAGGTCATATTGAATGTTTATCCAACCCTGATGCCGATGTGGGTAAACGCAATCGCAGCGGAAATGTCTCGTGATAAATAAGAAGTTTCTAAATTAGCTTAAAAATTAGTCCGACACCGATCGAATGGATATAAACATTCAGTTGTGTGTCTGTCTGTCTGATTCGTCGTGTTTAGCACAGAGTATTGACAGATGAGACGGTGCTGTGACGGGAAAGTCGGACTGCTAGCCCCGGGTTTTGGTTTTAGACGTGGTTTGAGGTTGTGTCAACACAGCAGAGGTCCGCTGAGGGTTTCCTCTCAGGCGCAGCGGGGCTGCAAAGTTACATAATAACACTACCCGACCTCACTACTGTTGCTTTTTATGTTCCCCCCACCCAGTAGCAATGGCAGCAATTAGGAAAAAGCTGGTTATAGTTGGAGATGGAGCCTGTGGGAAGACCTGCCTGCTCATTGTCTTCAGTAAGGACCAGTTTCCTGAAGTCTACGTACCCACCGTGTTCGAGAACTACGTCGCTGACATTGAAGTTGACAGCAAACAGGTAGGCTTTGTTGTCCTCTTCCACGTTTTGTTCATGTGCTTTTAACCTGAGGTTTCTGTAGCTGGTAAGATTTGCTTCTGCCTCTCTCATCCACAACAAAAAAATGGAAACACTGATTAAATATCCAGATCATTATATATCTAATGTATGTTGGAATTTCAAGCATGTTTGGCACATCTTTCTCACAACATCCAGTGTCTGAATGGATATTTAGACACAGCACGTAAAACTTTTAACCTGCTGACACCAGCTTTGTGCCAATGCCAAGTTGTAATTTAAAAATAACAACCAAATAGTAAAATTAAACAATTTTATAGGTGACATGCTTGTCGTTATTTACAAGGGAGCCACTATTTCTTGCACACCCTAACGTGTGTAGTGCACTATATCTAGATAATGTGTCATAAAGTCAACTTTTTATTAAGTTTTTAGATCATCGATTAATTTAGAGTGGCTTTATCCTCCCGATAAAATACAGATATTTCACTATTTAGTATTGCCAGCTACCGATATTGACCCAAAATGAAATTGGGAAGAATCACACACACTTTATTACTTCCGTAGTCAATGATATTTCAGAAAGGGTTTGATTAATTGATTTTAATCAGAGAACAATAGTGATGAGAGAAACAAGTCAATTTATTATTCTTATTAAATGGGTTAAATTTATATTGAAGTTTCTTCAAAGACAGAAAGTTGTACAATTAAACAAAAATAAATAACAGGTTTTTTAATAGTGGCATGTATCAAACGCTGGACTAATCTATGCGCTTTTTTATTTGGCTAATATGAGACTGATCACAAACAATTTTGGTCTGAAGCAGTTTTTCTGTTAAAATCAAACATTTGTTATTTATATCTGGACCAGAGGCCACATCTTGGCTAGATCTTTTAGTTAGCAATATGCTATTAGTAGTAAAACCAGAACAAACAAAAATAATTAGAGTTTAAATTGTCTTTAGCATCTTGTATCCCTCAGCATTATAATCATCACTGTGTGTTTCTTCAAGAGTTAGTAGAGATTTACCATAACTGTGATATTTACATGACATTTCCTACTACAGCGTTTTCCAACACAGTCATTGACTCTTCAATAAGATACAAGGTAGTAACTTAGCTGTAATACCTACCTAATACATACATGGAATGCTCGTAGAAAAGTGTTTCCTTTCTGGTAGATTCTTACAACCAAAATGGTTCCTATTTTATTTTTATTACATCACTTCGCAGATATTGACAGCATTTGCATTTTGTTTCAGCTGTTATAACTTTCACATTAAAGACAGAGTGACCCGATAGTGCTTATTTGCATTTATGATGCGTTTACTTACTGGAACCAAATGAGAGTATTTATCTTCGCCCTATAGATTACTGATCAAGACTAGTTGAGTGTAAAATCATCTGATTTTACTCATGAGTCGATGCGCCCGTGTCTTTCCATTTAGGCTCAGGTTAAAAATAGAAAACCAAATTTCAACCATACAAGTTCTGATATAATTTGGAAATTAACTATAGAATTTATGTTGTTGAATACTATATTTATATGCCCTTATTAAAAGCCTTACACTGAAAATCAAAAGCTGTAATGCGATCGTCTTGAGTGAAGGGATGGATGATTATCAGAGTGAAAATGGTGAACCGTTACGATTATGAGCTTGTAAACACTTCCATAGCTTTAATACTCGCCGCCAGCTGAATTCATTAAACTCTTTGCAGGTTGAATTAGCGCTCTGGGACACAGCGGGTCAGGAGGACTATGACAGACTCCGCCCGCTCTCTTATCCAGACACCGATGTCATTCTCATGTGCTTCTCCATCGACAGTCCAGACAGTCTTGGTGAGCAAAAACTATGCTTCTGTGAATGTTATGGCTCGTGTTTTTTTATCTAATGTTCCAGCAAAGGGTTTTTATAATTGACCTAGATTATAACATTAAGTAAGAATCAATCTTTTCTGTCAGATATGTGGCTATTTTTTCCCCATCTGTTCTCCTCCTGGTGGAAAATCTTTTTTAATTTGACTACATTAATTTGTCATATTTGACTTCATCCAAAATGTCATTGTAGAATTCAAATTAACTAAAAATGTCTTAAAGGCTTTTATATATAAACATGTTCAAGCCCAAAGTTTGCAATATATTGGAAATGCATACAGTAAACATGTTTATATTATAAATCTGTTTATAACTACTTTTTTTTTTTTCAGAGAACATCCCAGAGAAGTGGACCCCCGAGGTGAAACACTTCTGCCCCAACGTTCCCATCATACTAGTGGGAAACAAAAAGGACTTGCGTAACGATGATCACACTCGGAGGGAGCTAGCCAAAATGAAGCAGGTAAAGTCCTTACTAGAAATGCACGACTGGGGGAAAACAGTGTGTGGTAGGTTTCGATTTATCTTGTAGCATTAAAGTATAAAAAGAGATACGAACATGATTGTTTATATTGGGGAAATATGTGACGTGATGCTGCTCTTTTTTTTTTTTTTCTTATTAACTTGCGGCTTAAAAGTTGACACGTTGCATTTCTAAATCTATAGAGTAGCAAGGGTAGCAAAATGTTCAGTTAGCTGAATATTAAATTATAAATCCACCTTCTTTTACGGTCATGTCAGGTTTTTCCATTTACTGCAGCGAGAATCCATCTGATCGATTGTATTATTTGGACACAAACTATGATTTTGTAACTCTTACAATAAAATAACCATATTTATTGCATTGAAACTAGCTGGCAAACTAGAAATATTTTTGCTTTATGGATAACTTTATTTTATTTTACACCTGAGTACCACCAGAATGTAGCAGATAACATGGTATTTTTGCTGAATGTTGTTCACGCTTTTTTTGACTTGCCAAAAGTCCTCAAAGACTTAACTGTGGAGATTCCTTAAAAGTTTTTTTGGATGAGAGTTTCCTCCGACTTCATTGACTTTTAGACGTTCAGTCTGCACAACATCCTCACTGGAAAGATTTATCTTTGTGGGGCCTCGTGGCACTTCATGTTGTTTTTCTTCTGGTTAACATAGGAGCAGATCATATTCTGGCTGAGTATGATCTGCTGTGGTCACCAGACACAAAACCCACTGTAGGTTTTCCTTTTAAGCTCATCCACACTTCCTTTTCTTCCATCGTAGGAACCCGTGAAACCAGAAGATGGCCGCGATATGGCCAACAGGATCGGTGCCTTCGGATACATGGAATGCTCCGCAAAGACAAAGGACGGCGTGCGGGAAGTGTTCGAGATGGCCACCAGGGCTGCACTACAGGCCAGACGGGGAAAGAAGAGCAATAAATGCATCCTACTGTAAACTGGGGCAGGAGGACTGCTTCCTGCAGGGGGTAGGAGGAGGAGAATCAGGTCAACCCTACCCCCAGACAAACACACAGACTCTTCTCCCCTGTTTTTACTAAAGGTGTAACGCTTCTACTGTTTTGTCTTAAGAAAAATGAGTAAGTTCATCAGTATTCAACTTTAAGGTTATTGAAAATTATTCTTTTTTTTTTTTTTTTTGTACTTTTAACATGAGTCAGATTTGCCATGATGATGATAAAGCTCCTTTAAACATGTATGTAATTGTAACGGTCAGCCCAGGGACATGTGTATGTGTGTGTGTGTGTGTCATACCTGCCAACCACAGCAAAGTGTTTAGGCCCTGCCTGCTGATCTGAGGAATGTGTCCACAGCCAACTAGGGTGGAGTTACCTGCACACTGACCTGGAGACCTTTAACTTTTTCCAACAAACTGATGCACACGTTGGGTGAAAAACCCTCCAACTGTGTGCCTCCTAATATTAAAAACAATCCTCGATGTATTGTGACCTCATGCACAATATTATACTGGAAACTGTTTTTTGCTAAAAAGAAGAAAAAAAAGGTGTTTTGTGTAATAAATTTCTTTGTAAGAATCTTCATACATTGTTTGACTTGACTGAAAAAAAAAAAACACTGAATGGGGACCAGAAGTTGAATATTATGTCGGCTTAGGGGGATTTTTTTACTTCATTTTTTGGGTTAACAGGTTTTTATGTTATCCATAGTGCAAGAAATGCACAAAGGAGATACCGTGAGCATTGCAGATTAGTTCAAGCAACTCCTTTAGCTTTTTATCTCGTCTACGGAGCCTGACTAGGGACAAACTTTAGTGGAAGGTATTTTTCTATAAACCCTGAAACTTCTAAAAATTAGATGTATCAATCAGGATGTTAACAGCTGTTTTTTTGTTATCCCTTTACACCAAATAAATGCAAATAAAGTCAAACAGATCAGATTTGTATCAAACATCCAAAAGCATTTATTAAATGTGCAACAATTACAAGTTAAATTGAGAACTTTTTTTTATCCAGAGATTACTCATTTTTTCCCCTTTATAACCCTATTTGCAGTTTCTAAATGATGTAAACCAGAACAGAGAGAAGTTGACTTTGATGGGACCGTTTCTTTCCTGATTATGAGACTTGCACCAGATAAACACTAAAGTACAGAATCCGGTTTTACCACACATACATTTTGTTTCCCCATCTATGATTTATGATTAGAGTAATAATAATAATACTGTATCTTTACGAGACTCCCAGACTGCTTCATAAAGCCAACCTTAATAAATACAGCCAAGATGTAACCTTGTATTTCAGAGCAATTAAACACACATTAACAGCTGAGTGTAAACATTTAAGTTCACACCGACTGCTCATTGATCTGTTCCCACATCCTTTGGTTTCTGTCTATCCAATAGTTCATTCATGCAACCGTCAATTTTGTCTGATCATTCACTCATACATATAGATTCATCCTTTCTTCGGCAGATTCATTCATTCTTACAGGAGCCTGTGTGTGTGTGTTTTTGCAGGTTTTGACATTAAACTTCAAAAGAACCTTAATAGGGATGTTTAGTATTAATACTTTTGTAAAACTGAGCTAATTTCAATCTGCAGTATTAAATTTGGTCATCGGAAAACTTCAAGACTTGTTTTAACCTGGTCTTATCTGTGCATAAACTACAGAAATATGAAGCCACATCCACCACCAAAAGAGGCAGCATCTACCAGCTGAGTAATATTTACACTGAAAATAAAGTACCGGCTGTCTTATGTTGCTGAGGGGAGATTTTTTTTCTTTCTTACTTAAGGTTTAATGGATTTCTGTAAAGTCACGTCACTCATGAGTGAAGGCAACAAACCCTCCTTTCTGTCTTGTTGCCCAAAAATACAACGTGAACATTGTTGAAGTATAACTTAAAGCTCTTTGTTCATTTCTTCAGCTGGACAGCTACGTTCAACCGGCAAAAAAAAAAAATAAATCAACACCTCACTTCAATAGTCATTCGTTTTTCTTTGGTGGAAGGCCTGATTGGGCCAAAAACAGGGGAAGCACAGCGAGCGCTCCCAGAGCCGCCGCCACCAATGGTCGGTAGAAGAGCCAACCTGTCGCGATGACGAGAAGAGACAGCGAGACGGAGAGGCTCAGGGCGAAGATTTTCAGGCCCAATGACACCAGATCTCTGAGCAGAGGAACCCAATCAACTGGAAGCACACAAGACAAACAGTGTGAGTGATAAATGTAAATGTAGAATAAGCTCCTGTGTGAAGGCAGCACTAATTCACCCAGCGTGTAGAGGAGGCGAGTGGTCAGCTGAATGCTAATGAACATCAGAGCCCAGCCTGCAGCCCTGAGTCCCCACGTTTTCATTCTGTTGTACTGATGCTCCTTTTCAAACACTTCCTGCACATAAAACACATAAATTAGTCAGGAAATGTGAAATATAGATAAATAAAAAAGTGAGAAGTATTATAATTTAATCTTAAAGTATCAGAATGACCTCGGCAGTGAGCTCCTCCAGGTAGATGATTTCCAGAAAGCCCCCGGATTTTGTTTTAAAGGGCAGCAGTTTTTCTCCTCTTTGCATGGCTACAATGCTAACCTGGAAGAAGTTCAGATGCCGTCAGGGCGGATCAATCAAACGACGATCGGCTGATAAAGACGGTAAAGATGTATTTTTTTAAATTAAAACATGGAATCATCCTTTCCTGCACTGTGAACGTAAGGATTTTAACACTCCTGCTAAAGATTTGTGAAAATAGCTTTGAATTGAATATAAATAATTGATAGATTAAAACAAATTTAATCAATTTTTAATTATAAATAGAAAGATAGAGGAAGAAAAAAAAAAACATAAAATTTTATTTTTGTAGAATGATGAACAATCAGAACACAATATCAGTAAATATACTCCTATGCGTGGCTAAATAGGGGGTATTTCCTTGCTTACCAAACTCTTATCTTTATGATGTTAAATATACATTGGGACAGCAATGAATGAAAAAGATATATTGACAGTAAAGTTGTGTGGGTTTTTATATAAAACAATATTATTAGTAATGTTGGTTTTCACATATACTGATTTGCAAGGTACTTCCACCTACGGTTACAGTCGGGCCGATGCGAGTATTTTCCCCACTCAGTCCAGCAAAGGAGAAGCTCACACGGACGTCCCCGACCTGATCCAATTAAATAAATAACATTAAAACTACATTACACACCCGAGAATAATTAACCAAAATTGAATATATAACCGCTAAACTCCTGAGCCTCACCTGCGGTCGGAGCGGAAACTGAGTGTGATAGAAGTAATCATCGTGGACGGAGAGGAAAGGGTCTGGATTAATGGAAGAAAAATCCGCTAATCTCAGAGTCTGAAAGTTATTGATCTGCTCCACCAGGCCTGAGGAGGAAGCATCAAAATCAAGATTAGTCGTCCAACGTCGAGTGAATTTCAGCTCAGCATCCATGTGAGTTAAAATACCTTTGGACAGAAGGAAGGGCCCTACCGTGACTTCCTGAGCCACTACTGTCACACTCTCAACAGGCATTGCACTGAAAATCAGCAGCTTAGTTAAAAACATTTCTACACAAAAAAAATAAAAAAATAAAAAGCAAAGCCTGCTCATCTGCAAAACATTTCTGTACCTTGGGTTCTGGTGGCCGATCTCCTTATCGAAATTACGACTGTTGACCAACTCTGATTTCCACTCGGTGTCTAAGGAAATCACACAACAAACAACATTGATGCAGAAACAACGGCGGCAGAGAACAACGGTAACAAAAGAACAACTTACTGTAGGTGTAGGTGGTCTCGGATTTGGTTTCCCCGTCCTCTTGATAGTCCCTGAAATGATTTCAGAGTTGGGTTTGCCGCTTTGTTTACAATGGGAGAGCTGACACGCAGGCAGCAGACATACTTGCTCTCTTGATGCTCCACCCACTGATACATCTCCACCTGCCTTCTGAGCTTCACGGCCTGAACCACTACTCTGTAGTTGGGGTCATAAAGCGGCTGGGCAGACACGGTCACACATCAATACTCAGAAATGAGATTCAGATATCGAAGGTGAAGGTAAAAAAAAACATAAAATACAAACATCTATGCTTGATATGATTGATATTAAAATAAAATTCTTCATACTAGCTTTTATATTTTCACTTCATTAAGTAAGATATTAACTCACAACAGCTATGAATGAAACAGGTTTATTCTACTAATAAACCAGTGCTTAGTTTTAATACTCCTCAAATGGGACTTCAATTAACAGCATGAATGCAAATAATATAAACCGAATAATGAGGTTCTTCCACCGTACTTGTAGAAAAAAAAATGGCACAAAAGTTCAATAAAGGTATGTAATAAAATGTAAAATTACATATCCATATCTGTGGAGCCTTTAGTTGGTGCAAAAAAATGCAAGATCGTCACACAGATTTTAGCCTCTTTAGACCGGCTTCATGTTCATTTTAGGATCAAATTTAAAGTCCTTTAATGGACTCAAGCCTATTTGTCCATCTTTTTCTTTGGGGTCACTATGAAAGTAAATCTAGGATGAAACCGAGGGATGATCGTGCGTTTTCTGTCTTGTTGAAGCCGTGGAACAAGCTTCTTCAGTGGATTTGTTAAAGTCTCGTTTTAAGACATTTTTAATCTTTGGCTTTTTACTCAATGTGAGACTGAAATTGATTTTCTGTGTGTGTGTGTGGACTGGTTAAGGTATTGTATTTAGGACTATCTTTGACATATTAAAGTGCTATATAAATAAAAATGATATGGTAAATCCCACAGGCATTTCAGCAGACTCTCAAATTCAGATCCCAAATTAAGATCTTTGCCATACTCCCCAAACTAACGCTACATTTTATCGACTGATAAACTGTAATATAATTTTCTTGTATTTCAGATGATGTATGTCCAAAAAATTGACATTCACATTAATTTGACTTTTTGTGGTGGTAAGCAGCAGCATGAACCAACATATTTGAGACCACTGCAAAGTTTCCCAGCATGGCCTGCCTTCAATGCTTCAAAATTTTCAACATTTGCGTCAACAGGTGTTGTGCTACTTTGCAACTTGAACAAAACCCAGTTGTAACACTTATACTTTTTTCAACCATTCTCCTTCACAATATTTTGTTGCATACTAATCCCCACGCAGAAGAAAGATATTCAAATTTGTGCTGCAATCATTTGCTCGGATCCAGTTGAGAGTTTCAAACAACAACTGACAGGAAGATGTCAGCAAGTGCAGAGCTTCAGCAAAGACGACCTACCTCCAGAGTTCGGAGCTGTGCAGATAGATGAACTAAGCGGTCGTTGTTCTGCAAGTCGAGGTCGGAATAAGCCCCCAGTGATATAACCTGAGAGAGACCTTCATCAAGAGAAGAGGTCGTTTGCAGAGCTCGACCCTGAAGAGAGAAGCATACAGGAATAGAAAGTCGTCTCGGGTTACGCAGAACTCCACAATAACCCCAAAAGAACCGTTTCCCTATCTGCGTCTGCTTCTCACCTCGTTAGTGAAGAGAATATAGATGGAGAGAAAAAACAGACCAACGCCAACAACTGTTCCTCCTGCTGTTTCACCCAGACGCTGCAGAAAACCAGGTTTGGACGTAACGGATACACGTCTGTGTTGGTCAGGATCTGGTCCTGAGAGCTGAAACAAACGGAGAAAAGGAGATAAAACTTCAACGCAATTTTACACAAAGAAATAAATATATCAACCCTAAAATGCTAGTTATATTATTTTATATAGAGAGGAAGACAATTTGATTGGTCTTTGTGCGATACGTTTACTTATCAACCAATCAGATCTACTATATTATTCCATAGTAGAAATATGGGATGAACTGAAATCTTCAATAATTTTTAAACTTTCTATTGTGTTTTTGACACATCAATATAATAAGATACTGCTGCAAAAAAGCTCTAATAAATTATGTATATACCATTGTTTTTTGTTTGTTTTTTTAGATCACTCCTTATTTGAAATACATTTATTAGTTAACTAAATGTATTGGTTAAGTAGATTTAATGTTAAGTACACAGATCATTTACAATAGATAGAAAAAGCTAGTTAGTTAGTTAGTTAGTTAGTTAGTTTATAGTTTGTGACTCCAGGCGTAAAAAGCTGACACACCCTCTTTACTTCCTACATGGCTCCTGCAAAATTTACCTTAATGTTCTACTACATTTCTACAGTGTATTATCTATATTTATTCAATATTACCACACATAATTACAACTACACTAACTAAACGGTGAAGTTTCTGTTACATCCTCACTTTAACTGACGGAGGGAAGATAAGAATGCAAACACCGTGTTAAAAAACAGAAACAACTAAAGAATTGTCTCTTCAATGAAACTACAGTTGAGTAAATGAAACTTACGGTCTGTCCTGAAGACATTTCTGTGTTTTTTAGTGAAACGTAAGGAAACGCGAAGATGTTAGCAAACCGACGTGAACTCAAACGGTTGGGTTTGCTTGAACTCTAACACGGAGTGTGCCGCCTACCAACCCAGGAAGGCGGGGACGCAGAAAGACCTTTAAACACAGGCCCCGCCCCTCTGTCGGTTCGCCTATCTGAAACATTTATGTAACTGCGGCATCTGACAACGTTCAAATTTGACGTCGTTAAGAATCATGGGTAATGTAGTCTTTGTGGGACAAAAACGAAATATTTTTAAGTGAGTGTAAATACTAGCTAGATCACAGTTACAAATGATATGAAGAAAATCAAAAATTGTGAAATGTTTCATATAAAAAAATAATAAACACACTATTCACACTAATTTGTATTGTACTTTCAACAAGCATCATTTTCTACTTTTGCACTTCAAGAATTGTGCATACAATACACCACAAATTATATTTTGATATATATTAATTTGAAAAATAGACAGAAACCACACAATTTCTCTTGCCAGCCACAAGATTAGGTGTAAACTGATATTTGACTGCCATCCTTGTTAGAATAGATCACTTAAATAAAGTATTTACTAGCACAGAACATAATTTTTGGCTAAATAAAAAATTTCTTAAATGAGTTAAGGTGGGGGTTTTTTTGATTCGGCTTTGTAAAAAGCCTCATTAAAGCTTAAACTATTGGAACATGAGTACCACACATGAAGCCATCTTGGACTAACATAGAAGATATTCTTGAGAACTGTTTAGGGTAAGATAAGACAAAACCAAAGAAAACTGTACTAAATATTAAACATGGTGCTGCTGGCAGAATGGCAACAGTTAGGCCCTATATATATCTATATATATATATATATATATATATATATATATATATATATATATATATTGTGGAATGACAAACATTTATATTCATGTTTATTTCATATATGCATATAATAAATATATTCATGTTTCTTTTAATACTAGAAGTGGTTGCATATAATAAGAGTGATAACTTTTCTGATAAGGCCTGCTGGATCCAGGTGGCCAAAGGAAGCCGGCTATCAATCAGTTCCCAGCAGATAGAACCAAGTTAAAAAAATGTGAAGCCAGTTAGCGAAAAATACTCCCTTCCGTTAAAGGATGCTTCCAGGGAGCGAATTTACTCTTTTTTCTCTTTGTGCAGAATACTCAAGGTCAGCAAGGCGTC
>JAVLVB010000349.1:3623026-3731165 GCA_032876305.1 Orestias chungarensis | reverse complement strand
TAATAAAACAGCCTGATGCAGAAGTAGAGCTCAGACCCGATCTCGGCTCTCCACTCCTGCAGGGTGAAAATCTTATATCGCAAGACGTTTTGTTGACTGAGCGATTGTGAGTTTATATTTTTATTTGAACATTGTGAGAACCTGAATATGCTGCCCTGAGATCAACCAACCTGGGGAAGTCAAGGAGGACTTCAACAATATATATATATAAAATTGAAAGTTAGACTGTGTTTTATTTGTTAACTATATACTCTTTTTTTAGATGAGTGCTTTGATTTAAAATGATTTACAAGCACATAAATAAATTTAAGACCAAATCTGGAAAGTTCAATAGTCAAAAACTTGCAAATATGGCAGGATCGGTTTCCTCAAATCACCACCATGCATAGTGTTTTAATTAAAAGGTTATTCTGTTTAATTTGATTTATTTAGGACTTTAGGTGAACTCCTTTAAAACTAAGCATGTTTTTTGTTTTATTTGGAAACACATTTCATTGGGCCTTAATACTAAATGGGTGGGTCTAGGCCCACATAGACCCACCTGTAGGTTGATATTATCAGGTTGCCAAACTGCCAAACCATAAATGTTGGAGACGTTCTGATTTTACTTCTCCAAACCCTTGAAGCCACTAATTTGATGTTTTTCGGACGATAATTAAAAGATACCTGCTTTTGTAGAAGCCAAGAACCTAATTTTATTCCTTTACAACTACGTAGGTCTAAAATTCTACTGAATACTGTACATTTAGTTATATGAGGCAATAAAATGTTTGAAAACAGTGATTTGTATATAAATTTTCAATATTAGACCTGATTAGATTCATTTAATACCCTAATCTACAGTGACTGCGTGAAACGTGACCTCCTATTGTCTGTCTTACTCACTCATACACCCAGACACGTAGTATGCGCATATATGCCTGTCATAAGAGGATTATTGCAAGGCAATTACTCTCACAGACCATCGTGTCACCTGTTTCTCTGCACAGACATTATAAACTGGATTCACGCAAAGCGGCTGCGACTGAAGCAGAGACGCCATCAGGATGCAGGAGTACGATGTTATTGTACTTGGAACTGGGATAAAGGTAAGAAGAACATGATCGACCATTGATATGTAAAGTTCAGGCAAAAAGAAGTATTTTTTATTGTACCTGTTTGTCAAAAGTGACACATTATTAAGTGCACACTATTATCTGTTACAAAAGTGATAACGAAAATGCCATGGCAACATCTGTTTTCTCATGTGTCCACAAAAGCACAATTATTAACAGAATTGCAGTTTTAGAAAGAATTTTTTCCCTAAAATCGGTTTTGATATCTATGAAATGTTCCAGTTCAATTTTTCTATGTCAAATCAAAGCTGACTTGTAGATACTTGCACCAAACACCCTGAAACACACTGAATGATTTGCTCTCCTAACTTCTGTTTTGCTAGTTAAGACAGATACTATTAAACTGTGTGTGTTGCTAGAAATCCTTCCACACTCTTCATAGCTTCCTGAAGCATCATCCTGCACGCCCACTGAGCTCCTTCTGGCTTTCAAAGATTTATTGAGTGACAGCACGGCATTAGAGCTGATCTGCCTTTACAGAAACTGATAACTGCTGATCCCAACAGCATTTGACCCACTTCCCATCCCCCTTCCTCTTTTCCTTCTTTCAGGAATGTGTGCTGTCTGGCTTAATGTCTCTGAGTGGGAAAAAGGTGCTTCACATTGACAAGAACTCTTACCGTGGAGGAGAAAGTGCTTCTATTTCGCCACTCGAGGAGGTCGGTTAAATCCAAAACACTTCATCATCTACGGCTAGGCTGGCATAACGCCACCTTTACAAAAATACAAAAAATCCGTGGAATGTTGTTCACACAGTCAAAGTACTTTAATGAGATACAACAGCAAGTAATCAGTAATATTCAGCTGTATAAAGTAACACATTAGTAACACACCAGTTCCCCAATAACTACTGGAAACACCAAATATTTGCACTTGCTGAAACAAAGTTACAGTCACTATTAAAGTAATTAAAGGGTCAAATCTGATGTGTTCTGAGCATTTCAACAAAAAATATGTAATTGTCACCAAGTTATCCAAAAGTAACCAGAAATCCTCAAAATATTCACAAGATCTTGAAAGGTTATGCTCAGAAAATAGTGTAGTTAGGCTGATTGGGAACTCTAAATTGTCCTTAGATGTGAGTGTGTGTATGAGTGGTTGTTTGTCCTGTAAATCTCTGTGCTGCCCTGCGATGGACTGCCCTGCCTCTCGCCCGTTGTGAGCTGGAGATAGGCGCCAGGAGACCCCCGCGACCCCACTAGGATAAGCGGGTTAGATAAAGGATGGATGGATGGATATATACGTGCATGTGTGTGTGTGGTCAGAAAATCCCAGAGAAATGCTCAATTCTTTGCTTATTGGTGGTTCTGGTATGACAATTCTGATGGCTCAAAAAACGGTTTAGAAATATTTATTTCTTTTTTGGATTTTCATTAAGATTGTGTAAACTAGGCCACCAATTATCACATTTAAACTCCTGAGTGTGCCCGTTTTAGAATCTTAAATGTTTTATCAATAAAGCAGTTTATAAAACGACTTCATAAACAAGGATCCTCATGCTACAGACTAATTTAATAGTTTAAGAGAATAATATTTAGTTGAATGATTTTTTTATTTGAATATAATTCAACATAACTTGCCAAACCCACCAGCATGGTACGAACATCTGTTTATCATACTTCTATAAATCCATAAAGCGAAAAAACATGTACTTTTCTGAGTAACCACTTGAAAATGACTACCAAAGTATAGCAGGAGTTCAGCTTGTTTTTTAAATAAAAAAACCTGCAATAAAACATAAGAAATATGTAGTTATATGTAAATAAGTATGTAATTATAACTGGAGGAATCAAAATGTTATAACATTTTAGTGTCAGTAGTGGTAATTGTTGTATGTTATTTTTGCATAACTAGTGATAGCATAAAGCTCTGGTGGTTTATAGGTTGTGACGCCACTATAATTGCAAACCTGCTCGTTTCTTGCAGACACATCTCTTTGCATAAGCAGTGCACTTCATTCCTGGTATCAAACACTAATTTTATTCACAGCTGTACCGACTATTCAAGGTTCCAGGCCCGCCTAAATCAATCCGTCGAGGTAAAGAGTGGAACGTGGACCTGGTCCCCAAGTTTTTTCTTGCCACTGGTGGGTGCAGAGTGGCTCATCTTATCAGAGGGCGTATCATTTCAGGATTTGAATTTACAATAGTTTATGTGTGTTTGTTTTAGGCCAGCTGGTGAAAATCTTGGTGCACACTGAGGTGACTCGCTATCTGGACTTCAAAGTCGTGGAAGGAAGTTACGTGTTCAAAGCAGGCAAAGTGCATAAAGTCCCTGCCACAGATGAAGATGCCCAGAGCTCAGGTAACCTAGATTTGCATTTTTAGTCTATTCCAATAGGCTAAAATGAATGAAAAGATTTTAAAATGTGTCTTATTTCAGATCTCATGGGGATGTTTGACAAGAGGAGGTTCAAGAAGCTGCTGCACTTTGTCCTGAACTTTGATCCGAGAAATCCTCGCACTCACCAGGATGTGGATCCTGAAAAAACAACCACGCGAGAGCTGTTCAGCCGCTTTGACCTGGGACAGGATGTCATAGAGTTCACGGGTCATGCCATAGCCTTACAACCCAGCGAGAGGTCGGTCGTGATCGTTAGTAAATCACGGTGATCCCAGGTGCTGCAGATGAATCATTCTGCTTGCATGTTTGTCTTCTGTTGCTCCAGCTACCTGGACCAGCCCTGTTTGGAAACCATCAACCGGATCAGGCTGTACTGCGAGTCTTTGTCCCGCTACAGCAGCAGTCCTTACCTGTACCCGCTGTACGGGCTCGGCGAGCTGCCACAGGGATATGCCAGGTGTGATGCAGACAATTTCTGTCTCTACCAGTTACGAAAGTTTTTTTTGTTTGTTCTTGTTTTGTTTCACTGAACAGAATAGCTGGGATTCCTCCCTGAGTGACTCCTAAAAAAAACAAATTTCAGTTGCCTTCCACGACAATAACGGGAACATTGATGAATTTAAAAGATGGATCCCGAAGAGCAAAACAAAACTATAAACAAGGTTCTTTGTGCGTAGTTTCATTGTAACATGGTTTGTCTGTAAACATGCAAGCTGGATGAATGTTTTGATTTATATAAAAGAAAACAAGCATAAAACAAGTCAAATGTTTATCAAAGCAGATTATTTTCTAATTATCTATTTATATAACATTTTCCAACTGAAAAATTCATCTTGTACTTCATAGAAAAGTCCATTTCTATCAGTCAGTAAAGATGAAAACCATGTTCTGTATGCAAAAGATTGTATACAATAGTGCTCAGTTATTGGGTTTCCTGGTTTTCCTTGCGTGGAAATCTTTGTATTCCTGTTAAATCTTCAGATTCTAATTAGTCATTTCAATGCATTTCCACATTTTTGACATTTATATCCCTTTGAATTTTAAGAAGTCAGTTCGTACCATGCGCTGAAATAAACAGCCAGCTAACTTCGCTTTGAACCCAAGCACAGTTTCTCCGAAGACAAACAGTTTAGTTTTGTTTTCGTCTGACCATAAAATATTCTCAATCTGTGAACCAACCAAAGATTAAACCTGTTTTTCTTCAGCAGTGAAGTCATGTGAAGTGAACATGGTGCTTAAACGCTGTGATTATTAGGTTTATGGGGGTCAGAAACTACAATTGTAGGTCTCTTTAAAAATCACCACATTATTCGTTGGACTTTTATTTCAGTATCATAAGTAAATTATCAGTTTAATTCCACAAATCTTCTTGCTTTTTCACAGCATTTTTTTCATCCCTGTGTATAATACTTAATCCCTGTGGCAATAAACTGATCACAAATAACAAAATTTTATGTTGACAACTTCTGTTTTTGTTGTATTTGCTTCATTTAACAAGTTTTCCCTTGATTATTTTTCAGACTGAACGCAGAGTATGGGGGAACCTTCCTGTTGAATAAGCCAGTGGATGAAATTGTCATGGACAACGGCAAAGTGAAAGCCGTCAAATCAGACGGGAAGGTAAAGCAGACGCTGAAAGTTTTGGTCGACATGTAACAGAATAAGGCGCTAAATAATATTTGGTTCTCTCTTGTGTTTTTCCCCCCCAAAGCTTTTTCACTGTAAGCAGTTAATCTGTGATCCCAGCTACGTTCCTAACAGAGTAAGGAAGGTGGGGCGAGTCATAAGAGTTATCTGCTTATTAAATCATCCAGTCAGAAACACTCACGAGGCGAGCTCTTGCCAGATCATCATCCCTCAAACGGAGCTCAACAGAAAGTCAGGTAGATTTGTAGTAAAACCCAGCAATCTTTCTGACCTTCCCTCAGAAAGTCTCACCCCTCTGAGTGACTGTTTCTGAATGTACCCCATTCTGTTTCGTCCTTGCAGACATTTATTTATGTGTAGTCTCCTACAGCCACAGTTTGGCCACGGACGGCATGTACATCGCCACCGTGAGCACAACAGTAGAAACCAACGATCCGGAGAAGGAAGTGCAGCCGGCCCTGGAGCTTCTTGAACCCATCATGCAGAAGTTAGTGACATGTTCGAGTCTCACTGTGACATGTTTATGATTTTTTCTTGTTTTATTGAATTTTTTTACATTTCCTTTTTCTTTTATTTTTTTGTATGGAAATAATAATTCCAGATTCAAGTCAGTCACCAACCTGCTGGTTCCCAATGATGATGGAAGAAAGAGTCAGGTAAAGAGATGAATCACCACAGGCAACTCAGATTTTACATTAATTAATCATCAGCATTTGATGTCTTACGAATTTTGGGCTCTCAGGGGTTTGTTTGAAATCTTAATTTTTGTGCTTGGACTGATAATACAAAAAAAAAAGCTCAATAACTTCTGACAAACATAAATTTCTTAACAAGTTGGAGTTCATTGTGGATTTTTTTTTCCATAAGCCACACACATATCAACTACAATGTGACCTTTGTGTTTCCGGTTATGTGTTTTGGAAAAGTTCTGCTGGGAAACCAATTTTTTTCCCCAAGTTATAACCATCAAGCTGCTGACTCAAAGTGAAGTTGAAGAATTTATACATAGCCCAGATTAGTGGCGGGGATGCATGCATATGTTGTGCCCAATTTTAGTATTTCAGCAGATTTATGCAATCCAGGCAGCAAAACAGACCCTCTGAATTAAGCTTGACTGTAGGTAATCAACCAAACATACTTTAAAACCTGGAACAAATTCAGATGTCATTGTGGGCAGCTGATAATTTTAAACTAATTTAAGCTTTTTTGTTTGGATCTTGCTTCAGGGGCCTTCACATTGGTTGGCACCCTCTGAGCCCATGTTGATTTAAAAGCCGATTTACTGTGGACAGTTCTGACATCTTCAATTTAATGATAAGCTTGAGTTACTCTAGGTCATTTGGTTGAACCTCGAGCATAACTGAGTCTCATAGCAGTCTGTTAATCCCAAACATAAATTAAACTGAGGGATCCAGGCTAACATTGATCTTCTACTGTTTTCTTGATCTTAAACCTTAATTTAAAATGTTTGGCCTATGTTTAAAAAAAGTCATAAAAAAAACTACTAATTTAAATTAAATCTAACTGTAATTTCAAGATGGTTGCTCAAATTTATAGCAAGGATTGAGCCAAAGATTTTTCTTAATAGCTACAAAAATTGTTTTGGTTTCTCTCAAATATTTGTCTAAATGTTAGTGGGGACATGCTAATTTATTTCAAAGACGCATGTATACAAAATCCTCAAGAAACGTTAACCTGTACACCTAATACTTGTTACTATACAAAACCAATTGAAAGTCCAAATTTACAAGGAGATACAATTTGAAAAGTTTACATAAACTTCTGAGTTGAAGTGCAGAAAAGTTTCTTTTACAAACTGAATATTATGAGAAGTGTCTGGTTTTGATCCTTGCCCTCCATCGTCTCTCTGTCTTTAATGTTTTAGATTTTTGTCTCCCGTTCGTATGACGCAACAAACCACTTCGACTCCGAGTGCGAGGACATCAAAGACATGTACTGCCGGATCACGGGGGCAGAGCTCTGCTTCAGGAGACCTCGGAATCTGTCTCACAACTCCGACGATGGCTGAGGAAGGCTTTCTTTTGCATCAGGATTGAGCAAACAGGATGGTTTCTAAACACAGCTGTGAAGCAGAGGGTGTTCTGTAGCATGTAGGTAACTGTGACTGTTATTTCAATGTTGGACGTCACCTTTTGTCCTCCTATTTGATCATTATAATTAAAAAGTCTGATTCTGTGCCACTTTCAAATGCTCCTCCCCCTTACGTATGTCTTGTGTGTTATTCTGCAAATAGCTCTTATATTTCACTGTTTATGCTTAAATAGAAAGTCATTTATGCATGTTCTTGGGGGGAAAACAAAGAATATTACTTAAACTACCAACATGTTTCTCTGTGTGTATAATAAACTCAAGTTCATTGTTGAAATATCAAAGTGATGTGGACTTTTTGTAAATGCCTCAGGTAGAAGCAGCTCATCTGCAGACTGCATGCAAGCAATGTGGTTTTAAACACCCAGACTAACTTTGGATATGTTTCATCGCGGCCACTGATTAGAGATGAATCTAAGGTGTAGAGGATTTGTGGATCCTCTTCTCTGCAGGGGGCTTAAATGTGAGAACGACAAAGCCAGTAAATTATATCAAATGCTGCACAGGCAAGTTGTGTGCTGCAGGAGGACGACGACGACGCAGAGAGCAAAGAGGCTTATCCAGATGAAGGGCAGGCGTCACAAACGACCTCCTCACAGGCTGCGACATGTTTGCACATTAGATCCAGACTCAAACTAACAAACACAGTGAAGTAAAATGGTTTCAGTTCACATTTATTGGAACATTGACGACAATAAATAAGTCAAACTTTGCTATTTAATAAATGTATGCATAACCCACCACTCTATTAGAAGACTTTAAAGAAAGTTATAACTTTAGATTTTACAGAAAATACTCAAGGTGGTTTATAGCTTTTATAAGAAAAGGCCGGAGACTAACGGTGGTTGCGAAACCACATTTAACAAAATGTTTACAGAAGCATCAAAAATGGACAGCTATATTGCTCTGGAGGCCTTTTTGCAGATGTAGACCTGTACATAAACTACTACCTTAATTTGCAGCTCGTAAAACAAATTTTAAGTCTCAACTCTTTAGTCCTGTTTCAGTTCCAGAGCTCTGCTGTGAGCGGTAGGAATCAGGCCAGCGGCGACCAGTCTTCGCTCACTGTTGAGAAAGTTGAATGTTGCACAGGCATTCGGCTGCAAAAAAAAAAAAAGGTTAAACAAACAAATTTTAATGTATTTGTTGTAGCAATTTATATTTATTTTATTTTAGAGTGATTGAGAGATCTTTACCGTGTCCTGCACCTCTAGAGCGATGCGCTTCCTTTTCAAAAGTGCGAGGACGGAGGGGTTAATTCTTTCAACCTGTGATCCTGTGCCTAGCACGAGAATCTCTGCAATGGACCAGACAGAAAAGCAAAAACAAAATTAATTAATTAATTTAAAAAAGGTCACAGGAAAACTAGATAAATATTCCAGAGGCATGATAGAAATATACATTGCCCTTGATATTTAATGACACATCTGTTAAGAATGTGCAATAAGCCCTAAAATAAATTCCAATATTTTTACTTTTGCACTTAACAAAATAAAACGCTCGATGTATTTGGAAAAACATAATGTTTTATCTTTGTCTTGAACATCTGTTCAATCATGTTGATGTAAGTCATACCTATAGGTGGTACGAGCATGTGGAAGAGTGAGATGCTTTCCTCCGTGATGTCTTTATAACTTCCAACCTGCAGAAACTGACATTTTGTTTTCCAACTTCGAACAAGCACACCTTTTCAGGCAACACAATGAAATCTGTGGGGACTGCTTGGATGGTGAACCCACCTTCCACTGAAGGATGGCAGGAGGTAACACAACACAGGGCCCAAACACCCGGTTGCCATCGATGTTGAAGCCTGTAGGACTGTAGCTGTGTATCAGGATCCCGCTGTCGGCCTCGCTCTTCATGATGGACACGCTGGTTCGCTGGTACAGCTCATCATCGCCCGGCTCTAATCTGTGAGCCCTGCAGAGAAGTGGGCTACAGCCAAAGACATGGAAAATGTATTCTCAGTATCTGCATGTTTGATCAGCTCAATATTACACAAAAGCTGCACACAAATAAGCAGATTATGGATATTTTGACACATGGGTAATTGCAACTTTTAGAAATAATCAAGACTAAAAGGTAGAAATTTTTTTTCTTTTCTATATTCTGTTTTTTCTTTTTATGCCAACAAATCAAAACTAATAAAGTAAAATGAACTTTCAGTAATGCCATGCTAGAACTGCTTAAAAACACAAAGGACTAAATAAATTATTCATACTTAGTTGTGTCATTTAAATGTTCACATGACAGATTGTGCTGCATCTTTGCCAAATGCCTCCAATAAGGAGGCAAAAATCCAGCAGTACCCCACTGACAGCCAAATGTTGCAGCCTATGGTTTGTGTGTGATACGCAAACATGCATCAATTTGCAATATTGCTTGAGTTAAAAATTTCTGCTTCATTTCAGAGATGAGTGTTTTTACTTTTTCCTTTACATTTTATGTTAATTTTAGGATTTTTTGTTAAATTTGGCATAGTATCCAATCAAAAAAGAGACTGCAATTCCTTTAAAATAAAACAAACACAAACCTACTGGCACTCTTTAATAACAACAAGACAATACAAACGTCCTGGCCTCTAAAACAAACAAAAAACCAACATATTCATCACAATTATATCGTCTAAATATTTGACGTTGTTGCTAAACATGCCTGGAGAATGCGGGAGCTGATCTGGGGGAGAACAGAAGCCTCCGCGTTAATCTCTGAAGGAGGAACCTGCAACGAACGGCGGCGGCCATGTTGGAACTGGTGATTCGAAGGGGGACGGAATTCTCTGTGACACCACCTCCAGGCGGAACTGATGCGCATCGAAAAGTCGAGCAATATTTTTCTGTCACGTTAAAAACCATCACTCTCACAAAAAAAAGTATTTAAGTAGGTGCAGCAGTACTTTAACATATATTTACTCAAGTAAAAGTAAAAAAAAATCGTATCTAATAAACAAAAATGGATTTGAGGAGTAAGTTCATATAATTTTTTTAAAGGCTAATAGTACATTAATACTACAAGAAATAACATTATTACTAAATTTTTAGAAAATCAAGCGGAAAAAACTTTTTTTTTTAAATAAAACAAATAAACTAATAATTTAAGCAGATAATGGACAAAGTATGTCCAGTAGCAATGTTTATTATTTACCTTTTGGTGATATAAAAGAACATGTAGAAGCAAGAAATCTCCCTTTAACCTAAACTGATTCAAAATGTTTATTCTTAACTAAGATCCCTCGTGCTGGGTAGTCTCCAGAAATGTTAGCCATGCATTGCAAAATGTATGAATTGTTTTTTTTTTTAAAGTATTATTTTTTCTTTTGGTAATATGCCTACTTTTTTAATTTTATTTTTTTATCAAATAAATAAATATCAAAAACCCCAGGCCAATACTTTGCCTGAACATTATTGTAAAGGACCGAAATTTACATTCCTTTTATTACATAAATGAGTTGGAAGAAAATAAAATTTATTTAGCTTTGCTTAATATTTATTTATAAATCGAAGGTATAATTTTAAAAACCTCTAAGGTATAATTTTATTAACCTATGTAGTTATTTTTTTAAATCATTTAAATATTGTCATCCGCCTACAGCAGATGCTCTGCTGTTGATTAAAATGTCTGGAGGGCGCGTCCAGGGTGCAGCAGCGCCCCTGCTGGTCATTCTGGTTTCATAACAGGTCAGATGATCTGAGCTGCTTTGTAAATAGACATCAGCTTCCAGCGAAGCCATGCCTCTTTAATCCCCCCTGCAGAGACGGCCCCCGAGTCTGGGATCTCTCCCCCTATAGAGATATAAATTCAAATGTATTTTTCTCCAGACTGACTCCGGTTTTGTCTCGCTGAAGTATTCCTGGAACATGTACCGCTCCCTGTACGCCTTCCAGTCGTCCGAGCCCAACTCCCTGCACTTCGCGGCCGGGGAGAGCTTCTTAATCCTGGAGAGGAGCAACAAACACTGGTGGCTGGGGTCCCGCAGCAACTCGGGGGAAACTGGCTACATCCCGGCTTCCTACATCGAAAAGATCCAGGTAAACACACCTGGATCAACTAATCTCATCTCTCTGATCAGATCTGTTCAATGCGCTGGCTTTGAAAAAAACAAGCTGAATCTTTGGCATATTTAATGTCTGCTGAATAAATCATGAATTTTAGGAAACCCTGCAGAGACTTTGCTCTATGTTTCGGATCCAGAAAGATTTAAAGATGGGACAGAAGTGGAATGAGGATGTTAAAAGCTTAGACCATGATAAAAGATGCGCATCATCCTCCACGAATCATCTTGCATCTATATGTTTATCTCCGTCACGCCCACATGATCTCAGTAATAAGCAGTTTCTTCATGCATGCAGACTGACTAGTCATAGCTTGCATGCTGTCTTGGATTTATGAGGTTGCAGAAGACGATTAATCTCTCCTTTCTTTACTTTATTGAGCTCTAATAACCCTGCATGTGAGGCAGTTTTTAAGCAAATCTAACTAAAGTTGCAGGGGATTTTAATAATTTCATGATGATAACACAAAATAAATTGTAGTTTATAGTGGTCTAGGTTAAAATCAACAAAAAAATACTTTTTTAGTCCCAAGGCGATATTAAATGTAGTTGTATTATATAACATTTTTGGCGTGGTGTGTGTCTGATGCCGGCAGCTCGCGCAATCAGAGGGGTGCAAGAAGTGAGGAGATGCGACTGGGGCTAAAAGAGAAAGGCGCTAGAGGAAGACACGGTCCAATGCAAACAAGTTACGAATTTATCTATTCAGCCCCCTTGGTGCCATTAAAATAAAGATGCAAGTAAGGTATACAAATAAAAACAAAAAAGTACACACAAAATGTTGGTACGAATATTATTTTAAGGGTAAAAAAATTTTTTTAAGTTTAATAATATATTTGTACCAACATTTGGTATTTAAAGTTTAAACAGAGACCCCTTAAGGAACTTGAGGCTAAACACATTCAGTCTACAGTGTAAATATCCTATATAGGTATAGGCTTGAAATTAAGATAAGGACTGGGAAGTTAAAATCACCGATTTACATGGCACTTTATTATTATTATTATTATTTACTTTTTATTTTATTTATTTGTCCAGCTAATCAGATATAATCTTATCATTATCATGTATATGAGTACAAGGCTAAATCAGTGAGACAGGCTACATAATCTTACTGTATAAAGTACAGTTTATGGAAAAACTGTAAACATATGTTTGCTATTCAAAGGCGGTGATGGTGATGACACCAGTCCTGCTGGTACTTCAGGAAAAGAAGAGCATTTGGGAGGAGTTACAAAACCATTTCTACAGTAGAGCAACAACACAGGAACACTACCAGACGCTAGCATAGACATAAATGGCTCTCAACTGTAATAATAGCTTTCTTGGCGTTACAGCGTTTTCTATTAAGTGATTGTGTTGTTGTATATTTGCGTCTGTTGCTGATTTGCTGATATGTATCCCAGATCAAACATGAACATTTATGTATTCCAACCTTGGATTTACTGTAGGTGGGGCTCATAAGTATTCCCTGATGATGTGCCATTGAGGCAGTGGATTTTTTACATGATTTTACTATGTAGAGCTCTAACTTAGACACTTATTATTGTGTAAAATGTTTATTATCTTAGTACTATTGCATTAACAGCAGTAAAGTTACTGTATATTACATAATATTTGGAATTTGCTATGAGTGTGTGCGCGCACGTGCACAAATGCGTTTTTCTTGTGCCCATCCATTTAGATATGGGTGTGAACATGTATGTGTGGGAACATGCATGCGTGGCAAGACCAGGGTGGCCTGGTTACAAGACTGACTCCTGGCCTGAAAAAAATCTCTCAGTCCGGCCCTGCCTGTAGGAGTCTGTATTACAGCATATGTACTCAAGCCATTGACTGAAGACACTCTGTTGTTATATAATAGTCTCCTGTGGAGGTTGCTCATGATTCTCCGTATTTTTCTTCATTTTCTGCTAAATCTTTTGTTGCACCTTCATCTCCAGTAGTTCCACAGTCGCTCCCAGAACAAAACCAGACTTCTTTAGCAGGAAATTGAGGCCTGGCTCTGACGTTGCTGCCCCAAGTTTACAGTGAAGATGGTAATTCAAAAGGTGTGATGTGAATTTGTACTCCCTTTACGGTGATAGCCCCAACATAAAGTCCTGTCCCCTTGCAAGGACCAAGACTAAACTTTTTGGAGCAAATGCAAAGCATTGTTGTAGAAAAACAACGTGCTTATTAAATGAGCTTCTATTATGAAACATGATTTTTGGTAGCATCAAGCCTTTAAATGCTGGGCAATGCTGGTAGGGGAAAAAAAGGAAATGTGCATGGCTTTAAGAAACAGATCAGGATGGTCTAGTCAAAGGTCAGACCTAAATCCAACTGAGAATTTGTGGCGAGACTTGGAAATTGATTATTGCTGACCGTTTCCTTTGACTCGGTTGTTTTGCAAAGAATTGAGGTGGGGAAATGTCAGCCATCAAATGTGCAAAGCTTGTAGAGACAAACTCAGCTGTACCTGGAGAAAAATAGTTTTTCAACATATTCTGTCGTTCATGACTCCAAATTATTAAAAAATAAACATTGGTGTCAAGTAGATTTAATTTTCTTCTGCTGAGCATGTCTAAGGTATTCAAAAGAAACTGCAGGTTGTGAAGCTGAAATATCTACAAGTAATTCTGCTTGGCTGGTGTTAGCAAAGCAACCAATCCAAGAGCAGCATTCATTTGTACCAAAACTGTATCCACCATGTTTATTAACAAATATTAAGGGATATTTGGTCATTTAAGCATTACATTTGGTATTTATTATTGTCTTAGAGGACAGTCTTAAGTATTGATGGATTCTAGGTAAACACAGAGCATTAGTAATTGAATAATGAGGCTGAAGCAGAAAAGGCCTGCCACACATTTCAGAGTTTTGTTTGTAACAACATGTATCTTGTTCTTTTTTTCCATGTTGGTTCATTATATCACATTTGAGACACAGAAAACTTTGAAAAGACAGACTGTTGTTATGTAACTGGCCCCCCTTGTTTCAGCCCACAGTCACAAATGTCTCCAGGCGATTGTTGCTGACGAGTTAATGAATGTTTCACCCCTTCCTCGTTTGTTTTAATGCGCCAGGCTCCGGAGCAAGATGAGGTGCTGCAATCCATCGACCGAGCCATTGAAGGCATCCACAATGTGGCCCTAAAAAACGGAGGCAAATACAATCTGGAACAACGAGACGTTCTCCAGTGAGCAAACGGGAATGTTGGGAACATTTGACAAATCTGCCTTTATCTTTTGTTTATGAATAATTGTTTTGCTGCGACGCAGAAAGTTGATCCACCACAGAAAGGAGACCCTCACCCGGCGAAGCTCCTCGTCCACCGGACACAGACTTCCTTCTTCCAACAGTGAAATATCCTTAAGTCAAACCCCTCCGCCCCCCAATGGGCTGAACCAGAACTATGGACGACAGGGAAGCGTGCCGTTATCGGGGAGCATGGACAGCATGCACGGAGCGCCGGGCGTCTACCAGGTAACGAGCTCGTTATAAACACGGATGTCACACTCTGTTTCTCAGGCATTCATAATCAGAGGGATCTGTTTGGGGTCTCTTTTTTCCCCCCCAAAATGGAAATTGGTTTAGAAATTATCCTTGGTTTTAATTTGCTTGTCTTTATAAAAGGCCTTGCACATCTCCAAAGATTTGCATTTAAAGAATAATTACCTTGTCTGATATTTTGTTTTATCACCTTCGTCCTCAAGAACCTTTAGCAAGGTTTAGTTCTCTCCCTTAATCAGTTGCCAGATCTTGAAGATGTTTATCTTTTTTACATTGTTTGTTTTATTTGTGTAACAAATATCTTGCCTCATCTGCTTTATGAGCAGATAGGTTAGTTTAACCAACTGGATATATTGAGCTCTTGCTTTTGATGGGCTCTTGTGGTCATTATGTGGAACTTATTTGTTTGTTGGAGTTTTTGTTATGCTTCTTTTAATTAGGCATTGTTGTCACAAAACTAATGGTAATGTTTGTTCACGTATTTGTTTTTTCGTTTTTTTAAAGTTGAACCAGTTTCCTGTGTAATATGAAGGATAAACCCCAAGCTTTAAGTTCAAAATGAGAAAGATTATGTCTGTTATGTAAAGTTACTACAATTCTTTGAACTTTCCCCACTTTCTTTTTAATTAACAACAAATAGCTTGAATATATTGTTTGTGGGAAAACATAATAGATTTACATAAAATAATGAAGGAAAACTAG
Organism: Orestias chungarensis; assembly: GCA_032876305.1. NCBI lineage: Eukaryota > Metazoa > Chordata > Actinopteri > Cyprinodontiformes > Cyprinodontidae > Orestias > Orestias chungarensis. The sequence goes on along the minus strand of JAVLVB010000349.1, from coordinate 3,715,703 downwards.
TTTCTGTGCATTTCTTTGACAAACACATCTAAAAAGAGTGATATGCGTTTGTATTCAGTGTGACCGAGTACATCATATAATCACCTTTCACTGTATCAACACTTTGCTCTTGTCATTCTTCTCCTGGAAGGTAAACTTAGACACAAATCTAACAAGTTTTCCTCAAGGATCATCTTGTATCCATCCATCTTGCGTTCTGATCACCTTGCTTGTCCCTACTAAAGAAACGCTGTCGTGCAGCATGATGATGCCACCACCGTGTTTCAGCACGAAGATGCTGCGCTTTGGATAAAATTTTAATCTGGACTTCCTCGGATTGTTCTTGTCCAATAAACCCCAACCCTGCTTCAAAGTCCACACAGCCGTATCCCTGACAAGTCTGATGTTTTTTATTGGTTTCAGGATGATGTTTTGTCAATAATATCCTCTGAGACTCCTTGAGAGATCTTTAGATAAACAGCTGGTTTAGGTGGTTTGTTTAGTAAGTAAGAGATGTTATAATCTTTTATGGCAAGAATTTTGGAAAAGATTCACAGGTATGTTGAAAGTGAAGCCATTTTTATATTCCTCTTATGAAAGTCAACATAAATCATGCGTGTTTGATTTGTGGTGTAAGTCTGTGGGATCTCGGCAGTTTATCCCGGCCTGTTTTCCTCTCTGCAGGTGCCGCCTCAGCCTCGCCGGGCCGCTCCGATTACTCCCCCCCCGCCGGAGAAGCAGAGGAACATCCGAGGCCCAGGTTAGACTCTCCATTCCTGTTTTTGCTGATGCCTCCTGCGGTGCGCTCTATTCTTAGTCAGGTCACCCCTGTTCAGCTCCTCTGCAACCGGAGCCCTGTCCCTCTTCTCTGCAGAGCCGGAGCTCCCCTCCAGGGTGTCCTCTCTTCCCGCGTCTCCCGTTCCCTCCCTGACCATCAGCACCACCTCCGCAGAGTCTGCCTCCGCCTCCCGCTCCTCTTTGGCCACTTCTGACATCAGTCTGCCCAGCGCATCCTGCACTCCTCCTCCTCCCGTGCCGTCTCGCGTGAAGCCCCTGGTCCCACCTGCGGATGTGCAGCCGTCCGACTCTCCCCCCATGCCGGCTCCTGCCAAGAAAAGCGCAGCACCGCCGCCTCCCCAGCTCTCCGAGCTCACCCACCCTAACGCTCCGGTTCAGCTCCCCGTGGATGACCCAGTGGGGGCCGACTGGCCTGTCGCCCCGCCGTCTGTGGCTGAAAGCCCTCCCGGCAGCCCTGCTGCTCCTGAGCCGGTTCCCATGAGCGTTGGAGCAGAACTGATCGAGCTGGTGCGCAAGAACACGGGCCTGAGCTTCGAGCTGTCGCGGATGGCCGTGGGAGCGGTGGTGGGCCACCTACAGGGCGCTCTGCCGCAGGCGTCCTCCGCTCTGGAGCAGGTTCTGCTGTCGCTGGTGGAGCGCAAGGTTAGGCTGGTTTTCATTGCGTCACCACGATTCAGCATTCCTAAAGCCTGAGCTGCGATCGAGCTTAGAGCTCCAGCTCTGTCTGGATTCAGCCGAGAAATGAACAATAACCCGATGCGTAACGTAAGACAGTCTAAACAAGCAACTTCTTCATGCTCCAAATGTCTACTCCTCTCAGCTTTCTGTTATTAATAAAGTATTATTATCTATATTTCTGGAGCAGATAGTGACCATATTAGCCAAACAATCTCTAAAACCTCCACTAGACAAAAAAAAGACACCCTAAAATTGCACAATAATGATCAGGTTGGGGTGATGATACTCTAAAAACTCCTAAATGAATGGGAGCCAGATCTGTTGCCCGGAAAGAAATAAAAGATGATTATGATTGCTCTCTCTCTCTCTCTAAAGCAATCATAAGTAGGTTGTTCTGTCTGAATGTGATACAATTAATAACATTAACCTGAAAATATTGGCAACTTAAGCTCGAAAAACTAACAAATCAATGTATAGTGTGTTTTAAAACTATAAACGTTTTCATATTTTGTTAAATTACAAAATATTTCTGTGGTTCCATCTGTTAGACCTAATAATTATGTTTATTCATTTCCTTTAATTACAAATACAATCTGCTCCAATAAGATAGTTAAGTCTTATAGAGTTTGTCTCTCCAAGATCCATTATTCCAGAGGCCAAAACATCATATTTCAAGGTCTACTTTGGTCTAAACAATTTCATTTTGTCCGAAATGTATTGAATAGAAATACTAGCAGTTTTTTTCAGGTTTTTCTTTACACATATTTTTAAAGTTATGTTTCCAGTCTATTATAAAACTATTAAATTACATGAGGTTTATGGCTGGGATTGACAAAAATGCCAAAAGTTCAAGCGTTATAAATCACCTTGTTGACACTAGAGTGTTGGTTATAATTAATTTCTCTAAAATTTAAGGAGAGCAGGATAAGGTAGAAAAAACGACAGCATTCAGAATCGCTGCCTGTTTCTGGATGTTTTATTGAAGGTAGACAAGAATCCAAAACATGTCAGAACGGGGAAATTAAAGCTCCTTTACGTCAACATCTCTGATAAATATGAAAGTTGGTTTCAAAAGCATAATTTGCGATGAATTTGTTTAAAGTCGTTTGGTTTTCAGGGCTTCCGTTAAATTTTTTTTTAGCAGCATGTGGTGAGGTTAAAAACACACACTGTTCATTGCTTGCAGAAGTGCAGATAGGGAAGTGGGAAAAACACCCAGCTCCTACGAGGTTTCAGACATAAAGCATTTACATCGGTCGTCTTATCTTCAATAAAGTTGTTTATTTCATCAGTTAGCTGGAAACATAACTTATTAGAACAGAGAATAAGAATAGGTAAATTTATTTTGCCACATCCAGCAAACAAGATTTAGTATCTCATTGATGTTTAACAGCTGCTTGTATCAATGTTTCACTAAATCAAGGGTGAAACAAATATAAAACCTTTTGAAGTTGGTTAGTAACCAGTCTTTACTGGATGATCTGGTTTTTTTTTCCCCACTCTGCAGGATCTGAGTGCCGCGCTGCCGCAGGGTCAAGTGTGTCACGACGAACAGCGCCTGGAGGTGATCTTTAGTGACCTCGCCCGTCACTGTGACGACTCCCAGCAACGCAGCTGGGCGCTGCACGAGGACCACGCCCTCCTCGCCTGCTACCTGGAAGAGCTGCTGAAGATACTGGTAAACATGACACTGACGATGCAGCAGCAGACTTCACTACGCAGCAGGATCCTCTGTATCTATCCATCTGTTCACTCCACCATCCATTCGCTCATCCATTTGTCTGTCATTCAGTCCATTCATCCATCCATTCGCATGTCCATCCTTTCATTTACCCTTCCAACCATCTATTCATCCATTCATACATCCATTCATTCATTCCTCCGTTCATTTGTTCGCCCATCCATTTGTTCATCCTTTCATATTTCAATCCAGTTGCCTGTCAGTCATTCCATCCATTCACTCGTCCATCCATCGGTCAGTAGTCTATCCATTCACCCATTCACTCCCCAATCCATCTGTCCATTTTTCATTTTGTCCACTCCTTCTTCCAACTGATGTTTATCAATTCATCCAATATCCTGTCTGTCTATACATCATCCACCCAACACTCTATGTATATTTACACTGACTAAGAAATTTGTAAATCAAGTCAAAAATAACAAATATGGAATCTGGAAATCATAAAAACGTAGTCTGATGCTCCGAAAAGTTTAAAAGTAGCTCACAAAAGCTAACAAAATGAGATGAACTGCATTACTGTTTGAGCTCCTGAATGTTCACAGTTGAAATATAACAGGATGTTCAGATACGTTTTTCCCGTAGTTCATTCGTCCTTTTGCTTCTTCAGACTGATGCAGATCCAGAGGTGTGCAAGAGGATGTGCAAGTCCAACAACTACGAGAATGTCCTGTCGCTGGTTTCATACTATCAGATGGTAAGATGTACCGAGATATTATTTATATCATAGACAACAATCTGTACTCAACAATGGTTTCAGCATAACACTTGTTCAGCTCAGATCTTTAGAATGAAGCTTTTAGATTGCAGCCTGGCTGTCTTCAGCTTATGTTCCTCTTGTGTTAACATGTGCAGCAGCTGCTTGACTCTCTCCCTGTTGGGTTTCATGCAGGAGCACCGCGTGTCTCTGCGGCTGCTTCTGCTCAAAGTGTTTGGAGCGATGTGCAGCCTGGAGGCGGCTCTGATCTCCACCCTGCTCAACTCCATCCTACCCATGGAGCTGGCTAGAGACCTCCAGACCGACACACAGGGTGAGGAATTGTGATTAAAAATTAAGTTGTACTGCCGGATATTTTAAAAATAATCCATGGTGGGTTTCTAAAAGCAGATTTGTCCGACCGCACTTGTTTCACTTCAACTGTTTTTTATTTTAATGTTTTTTTTTGTTCGTTTTATTTGCATTTTTAAGAGTTTGCATCAAACTGTGCTAATTTGTTTTAGTCTATGTTCCATCCAAGGGGATGTTTTAAATGCAGAAAAAATACTTTTAATAAAATTGATAAAAATAAGTGAAAGTACTTTTAGCTTTACCCTGCTGAATTTTTTAATGAAAGGAACTAGTTTTAATTCCTAACCTTGTGGAGCAAGGCCATAAATATTTACTTGAGGGAAGTTCAGCAGGAATTTCTATTGGATGGAGGTAAAATTAACTAATGCAGGAAGGTGGATTTCATATAAACGTGTCAGTACATGTGACATTGATACATGCAGTCAGACTAAGAACAGTGAATAACGGCTCTAACCCAGGAAATGATTCACACATCTGCTTTAATGCATTTTTAACTGCTTTTTTTTTTTTCATTGGCGCACTGCAAAAGCTTCAAGTAGAAATTGATGGAGAGTTAAATATATGGGAAACAACGGTGTCATTTAATGTGTTTTTTGTTACAGTTTTAAATTGTCTCAGAGGGGATTTAATAATCCTACTAGATTCTGAAGTCACACAGCCACTTAGCGCCACCTGGCGAGTTATAGGTGTAAAAACATGTGATTCGTTTAACTGGACTGTTTTTCACGTTGTTAAAAAATACATTTATCAACCACTTAGCTGCATTTTCTATGACTGAATGAAGAGTTTAAATTGAACGGAAAGTTGGAGTTCGTAATTTTTTGGTTTAGAGGTAAACTGTGCATCATGTGTTTAGTTGAAAACCTCTTCCACGTTGTTTATTGATCTATGTAATACCATAGTATAGCCTATAATTTATTGGGACTGAAACACAAGGTTTAGGCCACTTTCTATCTTTTACGGAGCATTATGACAGTCAAATCACTTGTTTTAAATCTCTAAGTGGTTTTTATAACGTTCGTCATGTTTTATCTAAAGTCAAACTGTGAATTTAACAGATAATATCACAAAAAGAAAGACAACAAGAAAAAAAGGATACACTCAGTTTCCTCTAATCCATTTTGCCTCACAGCCTAAGAGAGAAGTCCACAACCAGGCAAGAAAGAAAACCTAAATATTAGGGATTCAGTAGCAATGACTTCACTGATCCCCAGAGCTTTGGAAATTCATCTCATTTGTGGTTTTTGAGTGCAGTATTCCCACATGTTGGAAAGTCTGTCGATTAAACTTCTATGCAAAAAATCTAAGAAATATTAAAATGCCCATTTAGTTGCTTAGGAGCAACATTTAAAGGTAGAACGGAGGGGTTTATTCAAAGCAAACACCTAGAATATCTTGGACTACAGTGTAATTATCGTTCCAAAAACCTTCTACAATCAAGAATCAAGAATTTATTTCTATAGCGCCAATTTACAACAGATGTTGTCTCAAGGGACTTTACAAGAAAATCAATTAAAATCAAAGATACATCAAAAACAAATCAATTTGAAAAAGTTTCCAATCTAAGGAACCCCAGCAGTTTCCATCGAGTCACTGACGAGCAGCATTCACTCCTCTAGAATCAGCAGACTGAAACAATGCATTGCGTTGACTTTACAGCAATCCCTCATACTGTGCATGCATAATCACTACATAATCACATGACCAGAAGGAGAAAAAAGTTTACTGCTTTTTCAGGTGTGTCTTTCCGTAGGGAAGATAGTTTAATATTCAAGAAATGGCATCATAGACATCGAAGAACTAGCTTATATATTATTTTAACAGAAAACTCATCAGATCATTTTTTTACACCAAAACCTTGATATAAGTTTTTTTCTGAAACCACCAAGAATCATGTCTTGGATGGTGAAATCTCCAGGTCTTTGGGATTTCATGAGTAATCCCATTGATGTATTTATTTTGTATTATTGGTATAGTACTTATACTGCTGCCATATGAAAATCTCTCTAGAAGGATCCTTTTTATACATAAAAGTTTTATAATCTGTTTAATTGTTAATGGTATATTTATTTTTATTATGTGTTTTATCATTTTTTTACTCCAGAACATCAGAAGATGTGTTACACAGCTTTGGTACTAACGATGATATTCTCAATGGGAGAGCAGGTTCCATATCACCACTACGGTATGATAAGTCTGTTTGCTTGCTGAGATTTATTAGCATGATTTCATAAACATTAAGACGACTGAGCAGCATCAAAAACAACACAAACCTCTCTGTTTGCAGAGCACCTCAGTGCAGAATTTGTTGGGGTTCTTTTGGGCGTGGTGGAGGAAGGGCTTCCCTCTGACCCCACTGAGCAGCTTCCAGACATCTTCCTAAACCTCCTGCTGGCATTTAATCTGCACCACACAGGTCAGAACGTCACCAGCAGACATTTAACACAGCTGTTTTGTTCAGGTTTTTTTTTTTCTCTATCAGAAATGTCTGTTTAAACTACTTATTTGTGTCAACCAGCACCGAGCAACAATGCAATAATGCAGGAGCTGAAGCAGAAACACGTCAAGGTCCTGACAGAGAAGGTGCTGCTGCTCTTAAACAGAGGAGGTAAAATCCTGCACAACTGGGTTTCACGTTCTTCCATTTCGCTCTAATATGTCTCGCTGAGTGAATTCTGCCGTTTTCTGCAGAGGATCCAGTGTGCATGTTCAAACACACGCCACCCGCACCTCACTCTGTCCTCAAGTTCCTACAGGACGTCTTTTCCAGCCGAGAGACCGCCGACATCTTCTATCGCACCGACATGATGGTGATGATCGACATTGCCGTCCGACAGATCTCCGACCTGTCCCCCGGCGACAAGGTGAGACTCAGCAGGTGATGCAGCATTAAGATCAAGGCTGCTAAGTTTTGAGTACATGACAGAGATAAAGAAGGGTAAAAGAAGTATTGAACATTTATTATTTGTCATATAAAACTAAACCAAAAACAACCTTATCAATATATAATGTTTCCAATAATCACCAACATCCTGAAACCACTGAAACTACTGTTTTTTGTTTTTTGGGGTAGTGTTCATATTTCTTTCCTCTTCCTTATAATTTCTAATGTGTTTTAGTTACAGACAGGTGCCATAGATGCACCAATAAAATAATAAATGCACTAAGCACCAGCCATTTAATACCATTTACTTTTGTATGAGTGCAAGTTTTGGTGTTTTTGTGCTAAAGGTAAATGTTAGCTGTACACCTGGTTCTGATCGAATCTTCCCTTTGCTTCCATTAGCTGCGGATGGAGTATCTCTCCCTAATGCACTCCATAATTCGCTCCACCGACTACCTGGAGCACCAGCACCGCCTGTCCGACCTTCAGGGGTCGCTGAAAAGGATTCTAAGGGAGGAGGATGATCCCGGAGAGGATGAAGGCAGCGCCACGGCAAAACAGATGGATAAGCTAATAGTGCAGCAGATCTTCAAAGAGTTTCCACAGATCTGCGACAGCAACCAGAACTGACCGTATCAATGGCGTTCGCCTTCACATGCTGTGGTTTTGCTCCTGTCTGCTGGAGAGGGGTTATACTGGAAAGCCTGATGGTTTCTGCAACAGCTGAAGAAAACAAAAACCAAAACAGGGTCTGCATGTTTCCACACTTTAAATGATTAAGATATTTCATTAGTATTTTAAAGAATGTTTAAAATATAAAAGACTCCTGCATTACACTTAGCCAATATTACTACCACGTTGAATATAAAGCAATAAGAGTCTCACAGATACAATTTTCTGCAGTCAGAGCTGAGTCTCATTCTAACCCAACTAACATACATCGAACAGATTTCAGTGAAAATATAAAATGACAAAATCTGTGGTGCCAAATATTTCAGCGCAGAGAGAAAACCTTTGCGAGCTTCCCTTCGTAGAGGGACCAAACTACTGTGTGTCATGGAAAGTATTATTTTCTTAAATGATTACTGCACTCTTACCCCTGACTCCCTGTGCCATAAAGCGTCTTCTTATTAGTATTAAAATCAAAGTGAGCAAGTTTACTTTCTTACTTACAAAAGCAAAGCACATCCACCTCTACAGACCCCGTAGCTGAGGTTGCTGCTGTTGCTTCTCTGAATTACCTGCTGTATCAATCTCTTTCTGCTACTTCTTGCTTTTGTATGTACTTTGCAACAATCACCCTGTCTTCTCATAATATAATAATGCCTTCTAGGACTGACTGAGGAATTACACTTCACAGTTCTAAAGGAACTGTGCTTAATCGAGGCTGTATGCAAAATGTGATGCACTTGTTTGGCTATTATCTCCTGTTCCTGCTGAAAACTAAACATAATGACAAAAGATCAATACAAGGCATTCTCACTGTGGTTACTATGTTATTTTCCTTGTTTCCTGCATCAGTGCTGTGACTGTTCCTTGTTTTTCACATGTCATTGTTGTTCGTTGGCTTCCAATAGAAAGGTTTCTTCGGTTGTAAGATCCATGTCTGAGTGTTTATTTCTTCGACTGGTATATTGGTGTATTTGTTTACATTGTGTGTAACGTGTATGTTTGAGGGATAAACATCATCACAACTGACATCCACTGCAAAAAGGCTGCGACAGTGTGATGAAACTAATAAAGCTATATTTTAACAGTGCTATTGTGTTATGCGATGGTGTAAAGAGCCCTTTGTTCTTCAAACTAACCTAGACAGTCTGAGGCTTCAAAGGAGCAGCAGATTCTCCTGGTCTTTCGCCCTTGTGTTTTTTGCTTTACACACCAAGCTTTTGTTCTTACTTTTATACCCTGCCATAAGTGAGTTTACTGAGTTTTGTTATGTTTCATTTTCTGACCTGCCACTGTTTGACAAGCTTCACAAGAAAAACAGGTTTGCTGCATTTCAACAGGAATCTATGAGGCTTTCAGCTCCAAGCACCAGCAAGACGTTTCAGACAAGATTTAAACAATTTCCCCTTAAAGTGATCAAAATAAAAATAAATAAAAGAAAATAAGATCCTGATTGTTTGGATTAAACAAAACAGCTGCAGGACATTGTTTTCAATATATCTGATACGAGAGAAAATACGATACTAAGGTATGAATAAAAATTTAATAGGTAAAGGTTTGATCATTCTGATAGGAAGAAATGCACAAATTTTTTATTAGATATAAAAAATACATACACATACTTTTTAGGACTATGAATACAGTATTCTTAATACCATAAAATGTATCTAATACCTCAGTATAATTAAAAGTTTACGAGAAGAAACTTCAAATACAAATATTTATTTATATTTTAAGAGATTTTTAATCTTTTTTTGTTTTTAAACCGGAAGCTTTCACCCGGACCACACAGACGCACCGCAGAACGGTTGTGTCGCAGTGAAAGCGGTCCGGTCTGACAAAGTGGGTGAAAGGTCCCGCAGTGACAGCAGCTCCAGCTCTGCGGCTGTTCTGATCTCTCCCAGGAAAACCGACCCAGGTGAGACGTGCGAGACTTTAACCGCGTCCCCGTGTTTTGTCCCTGTCCTCCCACGGCCACGTCTGTCGTGTTTTTAAACGACTCTGTCTGATTGTCTGCAGAGCGGGAAGTAAAAGATAAAAAAAAATGGCCAAACAGCCGCAGCCCATCAGCCCGCTGAAGAACTTCTTCGCCGGAGGTTTCGGAGGAGTCTGCCTGGTTTTTGCCGGACATCCGCTGGACACCATCAAAGTAAACAAAGCTCAATGTTCACTCTGGGTTTCGGTCGACAAAAAGCGTCCGGGCTCAACAGAGACTCTGATATTTAAACACAAAACAGACTTCATCCAGTTCGGCTGCTGCTGACCTTTGACCCAGATCCAGGACGTCACGTGATTGTTGCTGCTCACCTGGTGTCTTCACAGAGTTACATTGTTGATCATAGGAACACCTTGAGTTCAGCAAGCATCAAACATCAATTATGTATTTAAATTCAAAACGTTTTATAAAAAAAAAATAGCCCAATTTTGCTTTTCTAAGAAGTCAGATTTCATTATAATCTGATTTCCTGTTAATCTCTTAAATCTCTGTGTAGTTTGAAAGGTGCACAAAAGCAGAATCAGAAGATTATGTACACTACCTCAGAGTTGCCTCTTTACTAAATCACAAACATATTGAATATAAATGAAACAACAAAGACGTGACAAGACATTTAATTATATCCAACAATACGATAGACTCTTACTAGAGGCTTAATTTGGGACAAAGTCTGTTAATTTTAGTTTGGCACAAAATCCATAACGAATCTTAAGGCGTTTTTGTTAAAATACAAAATGTATTTATGTATAACAAAACAAACTCAGTGCTATCTGATCATTCAGATTAGTTTAAGTCCTATTTTATATATATATATATATAATATACTCCTGTTCAATCTTAGCTCTATTATGATGCTGCCAGATTTTGTACAGAGTTTTAATGGGATTTCATTGAATCATTGATTTTACTGCAATCCTTCCTGATCAGCCATGGTAGAGACGCCAACTGAAATCTGCAGCAGAAACCATCAGGGATACAGACGTTGACTAAATTTTTTTGGAGCTACTATAATTGTTTGTGGCACAATCGAATGACGTCTCTGTAAAACATCCTGATGCCCTTACTTAGCATTTTGATTCAGCTGCATTGGAGCAGAGATTCAACCCAAAGTTGGAGACAAGGATGTTTTTTTTTCAGTTTATAGCCTAATTTTAGAATCCTCAGCCAAATATATACTTTCCAGCTAAATTATACTCTTTACCCTCAGGTGCGCCTGCAAACTCAACCCAAGCCCAAACCTGGAGAGACTCTCCAATATGCTGGAACCATTGAATGTTTTAAAAAGACCTTAGCCGTAGAGGTGAGCATGCAGACTTGTTTTCATTCATCCTTTTTTAAGCCAGAAATTACAGAAAGAAATGTCAGAGACATTTTAGTATTATTATTATTTTTTTCAGTTTAAATTTTTATTGGACTTTTGATTATAGCATTGATTATCCAAGGGTTCTTTCTCATTCATGCCGATGTCTCCCTACAGGGTGTAAAAGGTCTCTATAAAGGAATGGCAGCGCCAATAATCGGAGTTGCGCCCATGTTTGCCGTTTGTTTCTTTGGATTTGGACTGGGCAAGAAGCTGCAGCAGAAGACGCCGGACGATATCCTTACGTAGGTGACTGATTCGCCCTGGGTGGGTTTGTTCGCTCGCAGCTGGTGTCTCTTCCCTAAGCTTCTTCTTCTTCTTCTGGTCTCCTCCAGGTATCCGCAGCTATTTGCCGCAGGGATGTTATCGGGCATTTTCACCACAGCCATCATGGCTCCCGGAGAGCGCATCAAATGTCTCCTGCAGGTCTTTTTATGTTCAAGATGTTAAGTGATTGAAAGTCGGTTTAGGCTCATGTGACGTTTTGCGTGCTTTCAGATTCAGGCATCGACAGGTGAGGTGAAGTATGCCGGGCCGATGGACTGCGTTAAACAGTTGTACAGCCAGTCTGGAATCAGAGGAATCTACAAAGGCACAGCCCTGACACTCATGAGAGGTTTGTCCTCACTTTGATAAGGTGACCCTCATGCATGGCTGCAGATCTGACGCAGGGAGTGTCCAGTTTCTGCGGCCGAGGTCCTGATGCTTATCTTAGCTTTATCTGCAAGTGCCGGCTCAACCGTCTTGTTCGTTTAATGGCCACAGCAAGAGTGTCGGCTTGTTTGGAGGGAGTGATGGGAGCAACACTCATCTCTAGTGAAGAAAACAACAGCTTTGTTTCAGAGTAACAATCCTAAGTGTACTGTTTACACTTTGAACCTTTGGAGGCTTCATATCTTTATTGCATGTTTCAATTATTGATCCCATAGATGAGCATTAGAGCAATTTGATGAGTTGTTGTCACTAATTCTAGCTATTATACATAAAACAGATGCATCTGAATAAATTGACGTTTTCGTTATTTAATTAAAAACGAGAAAATATGGTACTTTATTGATTCATCAGATATGAGTTTTCTTTTATTTTCATTATAACGTCCAAACAGTCCAAACCTGTTAAATCTCCTTCCTTCCGCTTAACTTTCCAGTTTGGATACAACACTATGAACAAGGAAAGACCTTTTGTGGGCGTAACATCCTTGCAGATTGTTTATTACAGTTCCTTTTTTGTTGGTAGTATTTTTATAAACCATAATCATCAACATTATGGAAATACACAAATTGTGTAATGAAGGAAATGAAATGAAATGAATGAAAAATCTATGTGAAAAATTAAGACTTAAGCTGTTTAAACTGATTTAATCCAAAGATTGGCTTATTGAGATTCACTTGTTTCTTCTGTTAAATTATATTAATTTATGTTATAAACAAGCTGTAAACATATGAATGTCGCTGTGTCACTTAATATCAGATAGTTTTGATGTCATCTTCAATTTTTTTCACAGATTTTTATTTATCCCCCCACCCCTAGATGTTCCGGCAAGCGGCATGTACTTCATGTCGTACGAGTGGCTGAAGAACCTCCTCACACCTGCAGGAAAAAGGTCAGACTTCCTCGTCCTCAGTCCTCACTTTATACAAAGTCCTCCCAGCAGATAGACATGCTGTCTCCTTTCTGCAGCCCCAACGAGCTCAGCGTTCCCAGCGTGCTTTTTGCTGGAGGAATGGCCGGGATCTGCAACTGGGCCGTTGCAATCCCACCTGACGTTCTCAAGTCGCGCTTCCAGACAGGTTTGCCTTTTCCAATGTTAGATTACAGCATTGTTGTTGTTTTTTAAGAATATAAACACTCAGCATGAATCACAGTTTCAGTCACATCCTCTCGCCCTGAGGGGAGATTCAGTTTGAGGAAGCAAGATGAGGCAACTCTCTTCTTCCTGCCAACACGAGCTGACATTTACAGCTCACAAATTAGGATTCACACTGGTAGTTTTGTTACCTATTAAACATGTTTTTTTTTGTTTCCTCTCGATGATTTCACCTGCTGTTAAAGCTGTGACTATCATGACAAGTGGGGATAAAGGTTTTCTTTAAATAACTTTTTTGCCCCTTAAAGCAGAAATCCTTAATCAAATCAAACGTGTTGTTTTTTTTACTTGAAATTTGTAAAATGTGGTTTAAATAGAAACGGGTCATATTAAAAGTTTACTTTTCTGCTTCCGTGTTTGGAGCCTGAACAACATAAAAATATCTGACATTTGGGACATGAACAAAATTTCTGGTTATACGTATGAAGAGTTGGCATGTAAAATAACTCTGCTCCTATTTTCTGATCGTTTCAATGTGTTTCAAAAAATGGAATATGATTAGTGTGAAAAAACGTATTACCTTATTTCTGTAATTTCCTTTCAGGGAATAATAAAGTATTTTTTATATTACCTTATTGTTTTATATGCCTGAACTTAGATCGTCCTCTAGTTTCATCCTGAATGACAAACAGAAACACAAAGTGTTTTGTTCATCGCCATTGTCTTGGTATTTTCAGTAACAATATATCATGAAATATATCACCAAGCTCAACAGTTGGTAACAAATGAGATTGCTAAAAAGTGAAGCTCACGAGAAAGGGAGGAAAGAAGAAACTAGGCACAGGTTGAGACTTTGATTGCAATATTTAAAAACTACTTGCCTTCTCAAGGTTTTTTTAACATTGTGAAGCTCTTTCTTTTAAACCTGATGGCATCAACTGTTGAGCATGGTGGTGGTAGCATCATGCTGTAGGTTTGTTTCACAGCCAAGTGCAAACAATTGTACAAAATCATGAAGGACTACAAACCTAATTCTTGACATTAAATAAAAAGCTGGAGTGTTTAGGCTTGAATTTGGTTTGGAGTCAGAAAGACACGAGTGGCTTCAGGTTTCTGTCGTCTTTATTTTCCAGCTCAGCTCAGAGTATCTAAGAGAAAGATCCAAGCGTTCGCTCCAGACAAAACTAACAGTGTGTCGCTCTGAACCTCACACCTGTCTCTCTCTCTCTCTCTCTCTCGCTCCATCAGCTCCTGAAGGAAAGTATCCAAACGGCTTCAGAGACGTTCTGAGAGAATTGGTGCGGGAAGAGGGAATCGGCTCGCTGTACAAAGGCTTCAACGCAGTCATGCTCAGAGCTTTTCCTGCTAACGCGGTGAGCCTCGTTTGTTTTTCAGCTTATTAATGCCGTGAGGGTTTAAAGGAGCTTCATCATGAGAGAGGGTCATAAATGTGAAGGAGTCAGATGTTGGGTAATTAAAATGTTGATGTAATGTATTAAAATAGTTAGTTAAAATTATTTTTAACTCCGTTCAGATTTGTAGTGACTAAAATCATGTGAATGCGGCCATATTAAGGCCTTTAAGGACAGAGAGGCGTTACTTTTCGTACGGTTTGGGTTTTTATGCCTAAACTATTTTACTCTCAGCAGCCGTAAAGCTAGAAGGAACCTATCTGAATATTAAGTAAAAACAGGCTATAAATGATAAATGGAACAGAGTTGTAGTGGAGCGCTAAAAAAACAGGCTTTGGCTTTTGGGAAATCTAAACTGCTGTATTAAGGCGTAAATATAATCTAACATTATTTGTCAAATATTGGGTCCTTGTCTGAACAAACTCTGTCTTTTTTCCTTTTTCTTAGGCGTGCTTCTTGGGATTCGAGCTGGCGATGAAGTTTTTGAACTGGTTAGCGCCGAACCTGTGACACGGAGGCGCCTCGTCTGGGAACACCGGGAATGATCGCAATCTCACACAGAGAGAATCATGTGAAATGAAGAGAGTTTCATCAGTTTTCCAGTAATTTAGATTGATTTTGATTGTTTTGTTGGTACTGTAGAGGGGAGCTTCAGACCTGCTGAGAGTTCAGAGACGTCGGGTTGATTCCGACCGTGCCACTTCATACACGGACACAAAGACGGTCCGAATGTTCTCACTCCTTTCAGTCTTTATTGTTTTACAGTTTGTTTTTTAACTAGAGAGGGAGTGAAACGAACATGTAGTGCCTTACCTCTTCTTAACTGCAAGCAGGGGAACGTTTCAGGTGCATTTCGGTGTCTCTCAGCTGTAGCTCACTCAGTGAACCGCTCGTACTTCACAGCATCTGTCTCATGTGAAAATGTGAAAGCAACTATAATGAAAACGATTGAATGAAAGTCTTATGTGAAAGTCAGCATGTAAAGAAAATATAATACAGATCCATCTCTAACAAACCAATAATGTTGTTTCTTTCTACACGTTTGTCTCCTTATTAGCAGTCAGTCTCTCATAACATAATAAAACTTTATTACAGACTCTTTAGGCAGACAGTTTTCCATGTTTTAATGGTTGAAGAAACTTTTTTTGAATTGTTTTCTAAAAGGTAGTAATTGCTTGTAAATCCTTATAATTGAAGGTAATATTTATGAAATGCATATATACAGGGGTTGAACGATGAAACTGAAACACCTGTCCTTACAGTGCGGAAGGTTTCATGGGTAAATTGGACCTGCTTGGTGGCCAAACTTCATTAATTGCACATTGCATCAGTAAGAGCAGAGTGTGAAGGTCCAATTAGCCAAGCAAGAACACACTTGTGCTTAAAATATTGCAATGCACACAACATTATTGGTGACATACCAGAGTTCTTGGTGATGTATTAAGAGCCATGGTAGCCAAGGTAATGTCAGCATACCTCCAAGAGGGACGAACCACATCCAACAGGATTTACTGTGGACGCAAGAGGAATCGGTCTGAAATGGATGTTCTGGTGCCAACCCGGATTGTATCCAAAACATAAAACCACGGCTGGCCAAATCGCAGCAGAATTCAATGTGCACCTCAGCTCTCCTGTTTCTACCAAAACTACATCGGGAACTCCCCAGGGTCAATATTCACGGCTGCTGTGGCCAAACCTTTGGTCACTCGTAGCAGTGCCAAACGTCGGTTTGGTGCACGGAGCGCAAACCTTAGGCTGTGGAAACTTTGAAACATGTATTTTTCTCTGATTAGGCCACCTGTACTGATTTCCCCACATCTGGGGCAGTTATGGTGTGGAGAAGCCCCAAAGAAGCGTACGACCCAGACTGTTGGATGCCCAGAGTGAAGCATGAAGATGGATCAGTGATGGTTTTGGCTGCCATATCATGGCATTCACTTGACCCCATACTTGTGCTAGATGGGTAAATCACTGCCAGGGACTACCAAATGATTCTGGAGGACCATGCGCATCCAATGGTTCAAACATTGTGTCCTAACGGCGGTGTTGTGTATCAGGATGACAATGCACCAATACACACAGCAAGTGTGGTGAAAGATTAGTTTGATGAACATGAAAGTGAAGCTGAACATCATCAATGGCCTGTCTAAACATTATTGAGCCACTTTGGGATATTTTGGAGGAGCGAGTCAGGAAATATTTTCCTCCACCAACATCATGTCGTGACCTGGACACTATCCTGCAAGAAGAATGGCTTAAAATCCCTCTGACCTCTCTGCAGTTCTTTTAGATCTCATTTCGAAGAGGAATTGATCCTGTATTGGCCGCAAAAAGAGGCCCTACACCATACTAATAACTTATTGTGGTGTAAAACCAGTTGTTTCAGTGTCATTTTCCAACCCGTGTAGAAAACTATCTGTAGCTGTGTTTGGTGGTTCATTCTCTCCTAGTTTTTTTTTATGAAATATTTGGAATTAAAACAACATTTAAGGATTGACTTTGGATAGACTAATTTTTAAGGTTTGATTGTTCCGAGACATAAAAATCTTGATTTTATCTTCCCATTTTTTATTTACATTAGCTTTTGGTTTTAAGGCTTAAAATGCCTTACTTTCTAAAGTTCTGGATGAGCTACAGCAGCTTTAACAGTTGTCATTTTTTTAGCTTTCAGTTTGCTGGAATAAAAAAGCCTAAAGCGTTTTTGTAAATAAAAAATATGGCGTATTTGTTGAAATTTATTTGGGAACTCTTTAATCTGCCCTGGGTCAAAATTGTACATACAGGCTAAAATATTTATGAACATGAACATAAATTGTATCAGATATCTTCTAACTTGATTATTCCTGATACCATATTCTTATTGTGGAGTTATTTGCCAGAATACAGAGGGGGGGGGGGGGGGGGGGGTTCAGTAAATGCCATTAAATGGAGTCCAAGGAAGTCAGTGGATATCTAAGATGTAGAACTGTAGTTTTCTGTCGTTGGGAGAACCAATGTCTCCAGAACGTCAATCGAATGTTAAAACGAGCTACTTTAATGCATCTCGGCCTCCAAGCTGTTCCTTTTACATAAAAGGAAAATAGTTGTTATATCTAGGAACAGTCAATACCAGTCAATCCTAAAACGGGTTATAAATTGGAAGCTCCTGGAACACATGGATTGCTTTGAACAGTGAAGCAAATTTCACATCTTACACCAGGGGAGAAACGGGAACAAATATCTTCAAGAGAAAGTGTTTAGTGTGTTTAAGTGGAGCAAACATTATCTTAATTTACTGATAATTTATTGAAAACAACCTTTACATTTAGGGTTTTTTTTAAGTAAAAATGTTTATTGTCAAAGTTTCCAGTAGGCAGATGAGAGAGCTGCTTCATCTTTATTTCGTGTGTGTTTTTTTTTTGTACACATCTGTTGTTATTCATTTATAGCTTATTTTATTTAAAATCGGGAGCATAAATGATTATTATTATTATTGTTCCACCATTCCTTGGTCTTTTGAGAAATACAAAATCACCCATTTTTGATGAGGGACTCACATTACGACATAAAACACAGTTAACAAAAGTCTATTTTGCATAATAACCATTAAGTCTTTGACCAAGAGGGAACGTGATTTTTAGGATTTAAGAGAATCAATGGCAAATTGAAACTTTACTATCCCTTGCTAATAAAAGTATTTGTTTTGTACGTTTCTGACTCCTGCTCTACGTTTCCAACAGTGACACAAATATAATTTTTTTATTGATCCATTGTATTTAAACAAAGACGGTTACTGTTATTGTTCATTCTTAAACTTTAAAGATCACCTCGGTATTAATGAACAAATCTAGAAAACGTTCTTATTTTTTAATCTAAAGATTTTGTCTGTGCCGATAGCCTGGGTTTAAATCTTTGAGGTCCATTCATTCTCTGTTCAGTCGAATTTATTTTTATACGCCACATGTTAAAATAAAAGCAGTTGAAAGTGTTCCTCTTAACCAAATCAAGTTCTGACATATAATCAATTGAACAGCCTATAATTACAGATGATAGAGACTGAGTTGGTCAATTCTTGCCGGCAGGCTGTGCTAAATAAAGAGATCAATAAAGTGGAGAGATGTAGAGGCGAGGGGAGGAGTCGTTGTTCTTCACGCTGATGGTTCAAACCGATGAGGCCAACTCATTTCAGATTGAGCTTTGTGGAGATTAACTCCTTCTAGAAGTTGGTTTGTTTGTTTTTTCAGGTGCCAAAGCAGAGTCTGGCTTTTGACCTTTCGAAGCTCTGCGATAATGAGTAACGTGGAGATCCCAGCCGGACTGAAGGAGCTGCTGCAGGGCTACACGGTGGAGGTGCTCCGTCGCAGGCCTGCCAACCTGGTGGAGTTCGCGGTTCAGCATTTCACGAGACTCCTCGAGAACCACAAGAACGAGCAGCAAGCCAGGAAGCACAACAGCAAGGAGGTCACCTTTGACACTGCGTCGAACAAATCTAACGAAAATGAAGAAGAGGAGTTGAAGGAAAGTCCCAGTGAGTGTCCAATCAACGCTCAGTAGAGGCTAATAAAACAGGGTGTGCTTGTGTAAAATAGTCAAAGGTTAACCTTTGAACCTCTTGGCCTCTCTGCAGAGTCAAGGACTGGAAGAAGTCGCAGAGTTGCAGGTCAGTGAACTACAAGAATTCTGGATTAGAAATGAACAATTACCATCCCTGCATTAATGTTTCAGCCATTTATTGTATGTTTGCATTACTTACACTGTGTTGATGGAAACATATCACATTTATTCAGGTTGTTTATTTTGGACAGAATTTAAAATTTTCATGTAATCATTCAAGCTTTTCTTATACTTTTTAGACTAAATGGTGAAATCTGAGCCATTTACCCTTCCATCCTGTTGACTTTTATTAAAATAAAATGTTTTAACATATTAAACATTACATTTTAATTGTAGTTTCAACACAATAGAATAGAAAAACAATCATTTTATATTCTATTGAAAACCCCTACTAAAATGGTTAAATTATAAAAGTTAAATGCCAGTTTAAATTGTGGAAACTGTCAAGTGAAACTGGTAGTTGAAAATCAATAAATAGGTCCCTATGTATGGTGAGGAATAAAGATGGTAAAGGCATTTTTATTGAAAATAAAAAGTTAGGGTTGCATCCTTGTGTCTGTCCAACCAACCCTGGTTAAGAAATGCAGTTGAAACAACTTTGCACAAAAAATAAAAATCCATTTGAAATAATTACTACATATTTTTCACACCCTCAAATAAGAACAATACCCATAACAATTTAAATGTAGATATATAGAAGAGGGGGAAAAAATTCATATGTTGATACATTCTTTTTTTACCCCTCCTGCAGCATTTCAGGCTTATCCCATGAAAACACTGCTTCTCTTGATGTTCCAGAGCAGCTTTGCCCTACCAGACAGGATGGTATCATTATTGCTTAATTAACTTCAGTGATCAAGGTTGCATCTGGCATCAGCTTGCTTTATGAAAATATTAACCCATGTTCGTTTGACCTTCAACCTCTTGGATTATTCATAAAGGTGCATGACTGCAAAAAACCTCTGATTTAAAATAATCTTCAACATTTTTTTTTGTATGCATCCAAACCAGCAGGCGCCACGTAGAGTTAAGAGATTTCCAGGTTCATAAACATGTCTATTCTGCTTCAGTGTGTGCAGAGGCGTATGACCCCGACGACGATGCTGACGATAACAACGAGCCTCAAGTTGTGCATCCCAAAACAGAAGAGCAGCGCAGAAGGCTGCAGGACGCATGCAAAGACATTCTGCTCTTTAAGACTCTGGAGAAGGTAAAAAAACAACAACAACAAAAAAACTCTGGATTCAAGCTGATCACTGGAGGCACGAAGAGTGTAAGATGTTGATAGTAATTGACCTGCGGTAACCAGACTGTAGTTTAAACTGTTTGTTTCCAAACCAGTGAAACATCCCTGATCTGCGTCTAATTTACAAATGATTCACACATTATGTGATTAAAACCTAAACAAGGAGAGGAAACACCAACATGATACAGCAGGGTTTCATGATAGTCTGTCCTAAATAAATCACAACCACGTATTATACAATAAATAAGTTAAAAAATGTATTAAAGTTAGATTTTCACATGTTTGGCAAAGAATAGAGAACTTTTTGGAGGGTAAGCTGCTGATGTAGCTCACAGATAAATGATCTAAAAGCTTTTAAATCTTTATTATTTGCAGGAAAGTGTGAGACTTAAAAAAAATTAAAAAAAAGATCAAAATGTTCTAAGTAGTGTATAAACTAGCAAAAATCTTGCGCTTTTTTTACGAACTGAATGGACAAGAAAACTCACAGCAACGTTATCTCAGCTCCACATTATTTATGACCTAGATTTATTTCTGTGGAGAACAAAATTCAAATAATCTAGTTTTCTTTTACTTTGACACGTGTTATATGGGAGAAAGTTTTATGCACATGCTTTGAATGATGAATATGAAAACGGCATGAAAAGCAGCCCTACACAAACCAGATGAATCTTTTTCTGTGTGACAATCCCTTGGATATTTTATATTCGTGCAGCAGGTCATATTTTTTAACACCTTTTTTGCTTGTTCGAGTGGGATTCATATTCAAACCATAGGGTGTAATTGTGGTACAACAGCCATTACTTTCAACACGAATTGACTTAACTGTAAAACACACTTTTGGTAGAATCATGGGGTTTTCTTTATCTGATACCAGACAGGTCGCTTAAATTAACATCCCCAAATTCTCATATTCAACCCTGTCATATTTCATCTAGTTGTTAAAACACATTAGTGATGAAATCATCATGTGGGCGTAACTGTTTATGACAAATAGCTTCCACTTCCAACCTTATTATTCCATCGTTAAATGTTCCTATCAGCTAGTGTAGCATTCAGAATAGTAGCCTGAGTGCCAAGGAGAAGCACAACAGATTCACTTTCACGAGTGGAGTGTTAAAGCTTTCACTATAGTGCTTCAATAGATTTAAATAAAAATTAAAACATTCTTTAGGATCTATCTCACTTACCAATTTTAGAATCCTAGCTTTGTTTAATATGAACTTGTTACCAAATTGATACAGTTTAGGAGAAACATCAGCTTTTTTTCCATTAGGACTTTTTTTTTTAGGGCCATTTGACCCCTAGATATTCTATGTGTTGAGAACACGCTTTAGCATACAGAGAAGCACCAGCTCATTGTTTTTCAAATGTATTAAGGATTGACATAAAAGCGTGCAGAAGAAGTACATAGGGGGGGTCATTGTTCTCGGTTTTAAACAGATGAGGCCAACATATTTCAAGATAAGCTTCGTGGAGAGGTTGAATTTCTTTGCTTGTTGTCCACCAGGTACAATTCTCTGAGGTCCTGGACGCCATGTTTGAGGTTTTGGTCAAACCTCAGGACCACATCATAGACCAGGGGGACGACGGGGACAATTTTTATGTCATAGACAAGTTAGTAAGAGTTTAAGATTATATATTTAAATTAGATAAATCTGTGCTTAACATTAAACTGACTCGCGTCCTGTCCTGCCAGAGGCGTGTACGATATTTTTGTGGTGAAGGATGGTGTGAGCGTGTGTGTCGGGAAGTACAACAACAAGGGCAGTTTTGGGGAGCTGGCCCTCATGTACAACACGCCCCGAGCCGCCACCATCGTAGCAACGGAGGAGGGCGCTCTGTGGGGCCTGGTGAGTGAAACACACTGGTTCTGATGGAGTCACTTGATGCTCTGCTGCAAACTGAGACCGACCCAACGGTCGCCTGTCGCTGCCTTGTCAGGATCGAGCCACTTTTCACAGGCTGATAGTGAAAAACAACGCAAAGAAGAGGAGGATGTATGAGGCCTTCATCGAGTGTGTACCTCTCCTAAACTGTCTTGAGGTGATTTTAGAGAGAGACAGCTTCATGCAAAACAAGTTTACCACAAACGTGCAACAAATTATGTCTTTTTCCCTGACTCTAGCTCTCTGAGAGGATGAAGATAGTTGATGTTTTAGGAATGCGAATGTTTAATGATGGAGATCGCATCATAGCACAGGTACACAGACTCACCTCAGTTTCTTTTAGTCATTTTAAATATAATTATGACAGATTCTCCTCTTGTGCTGCAGGGCGACAAAGCTAACTGTTTCTACATTGTGGAATCAGGGGAGGTGAAGATTATGATCAGAACCAAAGTAAAAATACTTAATATATTCATTCAGTCTCTTTTGAGGACAGACATCTGTGCAATCTGACAAGTTGACTGAAATTTACCTCTGTGTCTCCTGCAGACAAAGGCGGGTCAGCAGGACAACACTGAAGTGGAAGTGGCTCGTTGTTCCAGAGGGCAGTATTTCGGAGAACTGGCGCTGGTCACCAATAAACCCAGAGCAGCATCCGTCTACGCTGTGGGAGAGACAAAATGTTTAGGTTTGCTAAGCACCCGCCATTTTTCTCATAACAATAGTTCGCCTCCAGGACGTTAGGGCGCCTGCAGACCTGGATTTCTACAAGAGCTGAGATTGTGGAGCAAGGATGTGGAAATCCTAAAAGTAAAAGTGAATGCAAGCCAAAAATATATATAGTTTTAGGGTGGATAGGTGGACTTTGTACCTTTTTATTTTCTAATATAAAGCAATTAGTAATTATTGCGCTTTAGAAAGTGAATATTTTTAAATTGTAAACCAAAAACAAGCAAGACGCTTAACTTAACTCTTAGACCCAAAGACACTAGCAGGTATCAGCACCTTGCGCTTTTATTTGCACAGTGGAGCTTTAACTAACTCTCTAAACACGGAGCCGTTATTTAAAAAGCAACAGAATCTTGTGTTTGTGCCTCAAAATGGCGTTTTTAGGTTATAAAACAATATTCCAAGCTTTGAACGTCTCACAGAGAGCGGTGAAATTCATCTGAACATACTGTAGAAGAAGGAAGAAAAAGCTGCAAACCTATTAAGCCGCGACTGCCCACCAGAACCGACAAGCACAGGAGTGTTATGAAAATCTGGAGAGGCTGCAAAAATCCACGGCTGATGTCAGAGAAATGATTCACAGAAGACCCATTATTATTATAGTCACTTTAAATTCCTGTTGTTGACCTTCAGGGCCTTGAAAAACCAACCTCAGACTGAGCTAGCACCTCAGATTACTGTTAGTTCCTCAAACCTGTGAAACCATCTCTTCCTCGACTGTGGAACATGCTTCACTTGTATACGCTGTATCGGCAAACTGATCTCTTTAGAAATGCAGCCAGAAACTCATCTTGTTTCAGTCAGTATTATTATTTACCCTAAGACTCCTTTTTCTGATTTGCCTTTTCCATTATCTAAAAATGGTGCCATATAAATATTTTTACTTAAGTTAACAAAAATCTGGCAATTGTAGACGACCGATTGTTGAATGCAAGGCACCAGAGGGCAACTATCTGGGAGCTACACTGGGGAAACAGCAAACCCATGAAAAAGGGTTTGCTGCATGCAAAACATGAAATTTATTTCACAGTATAACAACTGAACTGCTGCAAACTTGCCGCCAAAGCTACTGTGTAACTGTTTAGATCAAACCACATTTACATGGTGAAAAGCCCCAGTCAAAGTCTGGATCCAAATCCAATTCAGAATCTGATGCAAGACTCGAAAATGTAACTTTAGAGATCAAATAGAATCAGTGTGTGCAGAAACTGTGCAAAAACTTGGAGAAACAGATCCAAAAACTAGCTGTAGATCAAAACACACATCAGGGTTTTATCTGTAAGATATTTCTGTTTAATATAATCTATAGATTTTCAACACTGTTCTCATCAAACCAGATGCTTGTGCTCGCACCAAAACGCTTTTTTTCCCCCTCACACGTTAGGAGCTGAATTTCATCCATAAAACTGAGAGGTCAGAAAACATTTTACTGTCCTACAAATCAATGTGTTTCAACATGGATTGAGGTCAAAATCTAGCACAGCCGCTGCGATCCATGCCGTCCGAACGCTTTGACAGCAAAACCAGGGCTAGTTTGATACATAAAGTTTTTACTTTGGATTCTCCTTATTTGACTAAATGAACATCAGTCTAAAACACTCAGTCCTCCCCAGGAATACCTTTTGACATGTTTGTTTGACCAGTGTTTTCTAAATGAACGATTTTAATGTTGAAAGGAAAAAAAAAAAGATCTCAACCACACAAATAAACATAAAACCAATAAATTCTTTCAGTGATCGACATCCAGGCATTTGAACGCCTGCTGGGACCCTGCATGGACATCATGAAGAGGAACATCTCCCAGTACGAGGACCAGTTGGTGGCGCTGTTCGGCTCCAGTGATGATTTAAAGCACTAGAAAAAAAAACTGCATGAATGAAAACCTGTAGCTCAGCTTCTTCTTCCCTTTTTAGCTTTATACTGAGCAGCAAATCGGTTTGTGTGACACTAAAGTTTTACAGATCCCCTGAAACAAAAAAAACAAAAAATGTATAAAACCATGAGTTAGCATGAACAACTTGTACATTGTAAGTCTGAATAAGATTTTACTAAACCATTTATTCTTGGGGTCTGTCCTCGTTCATTTAAGATCAGCCTTTAAAACAAATATTCACATGAAAACAAGGGAAATACATTTTTTTTTGTTTATATATTTATAATTCCCTTTTTATGGCTTTATAATAAAAAACTACCATAAAAATATAGAATCATCTGAGTTAGTGGGTGTTAAGTTGATTTGTTTTGCTTGTAATAAACAGAAACACAGACCTGACAGAAAGCAAGGTCATTTAATTTTTAGTAAATCAGGAAGTCCAACATATGGCCATTTGCCTTTTAAGTTTTTCAGTTACACAAAATAAGTTCTAATTTAACACATCTGGTTTAAACTCTGATTAAAACACAAAGTATAAAAAAAGCTTTGAAATTATTTTTTTTGTAACTGTGTATTTCATTATGAACCGTTAGCCAGAAGCTAATAAAGCTAAACAGTGAATTTGATGTAAATCAAAGATCAAGTGCATTTCTAAAAACATAATACTAAATTATTTACTAAATTAAAATTTTCAGCCATGTAGCATTTTTTCCTCTTCTAATATGAACCAGACCTACAACTTCATAAAAACAATGTAGGAACCCCTTATGACAAATATATATTTTGATATCGGTACAAAAAAAATAAAAATAAAATAAAAAAGACAAAATTACATAATTAAAACCTCATTTGAAATCATGTTTTCTGGAGTTTATTTGAGTTACAAAATATCAAGTGCCATCGACAGACTCCACAGAGTTTGCCAACTTTCTTTGTGTTACAAGTATTTACAATCACAAAAAAGTAAAGATCCATCTAAATTTCCACGCTGCGTTCTCGTATGTCCCGGGGATAAAGTCTATGTTGTCGTTTTGTTTTTTTCCCACTGACCTTTAAATATTTAAAATATTTACAATTTTCTTTACTGAAAAACAAAAACAAAACCCAAAACAAACATAACGAAGCTTGTTCAAATGTGAAGGCTGGTGCCTGATGTGTGACCTCTTCAGTAGTGAGAAAAATAAAGAGTTGGTGGAAATGAAGTAGCTGTTAAATGAACATGGTCCTCATGAGGTTCGTTCTTCTTCTGATAAAAGGCAGAGTGAAGAAGTCTGTACATAATTCACTCTAAAATTACTCTATGAAATGTCCCGCATACTGTTACAAACAACAGCTTCAATGATCCTCTGAAAAAACGAGTCATAACATTAAAAAAAAAACACCAATCCAGATCATCATCAGTTCTTTTATATTCTTTTTTTTTTTGTCTTCTTCTTCAGCGCAACTCCAAAACACTAGAATAAAACTTCAATAAATATAAATACAGCAGAAAAAAAAAAAGGTCAAGTAAGACTCTTTCTGGTTTGATCCATCCCTGAGTTTTTTTTTTTTTTTGTTATTTTTTTTTTTTTTTGAGAAGGACAAATTTACCAGACAGGAGTGACAAACAAAAACTTCTGATGTAAAAAATAAATGAATGTTTAAAGGTACATCCAAAACAGTTTTTTCACCCCCCAACTGTATCCAGGAATAAAGACAAACTGGGAGAAACTCCTCTGGCTTCCTGAGAAGAAGAAGAAAAAAAAGGCGTCCAATGATGCGAGTGAGTCCCAGCGGTCGAGGTTACACAGAAGTGATGACAATCATGAGGTGTGGAGAGATGTTGGAGATCCGGTTCAAAAGGTCGGGCGCGAGCTGCGACAGGTGGCTCTCTGAAAACTCGCAGGGCGGGAAAATCTGGAGCACGTAGGCGGGCTGAAACAAAAACCGAGATGAAATTAAGATTTCTGTGAAATTAGGAGCTTATTGTTGATCCGTGGCATAAAAATGTACAACTCAAGAGTTCTGATGCTCGATGATTCGGCCGATGTTGGTGCTTTTTTAAGGAGGCCTAAACTTTCAAATCGTGCGTCTCTGGTTCAGGCTGAAGCCAGCTGAAGCACAGCAAGATTTAAGAGTTTCCACATTTATACGCATAAATAAAATTATAACGATATTCCAGCAGAACAAACGAATGCATTTAGTTTCACTTGTTATGTTTTTAACTTAATTGTCTTTTTGCCTCTTAAAAGACGTTGGAAAATGACCAATTTCCAGGAGCTGCTACTTAAACTGGCTTCCTGCTGTTCGATTGATCTTTCCCCAGCTTTTAAATAAACCTCAAACCTTTAAACCATCTACAAATGTCCGCCGTCTCACCTGATTGGAACCTGGATTGGGAATATTGATGATACCAGCGGCCAGTTTGGCCCGCAGGTAGTTGATGAAAGCAGCTTTAAGAGCTTGGGTTTGGTTTATGACGTCGTCTTGATCTCGCCCACATGGCAAAGCGAGAAGAAGGCAGAAATCACTGTCACCCTGCAGAGACAGGAAGTCCAAATTTAGTCTCACCGCACAATAATGCCATTCCACAATTCACTTTTCCACACCTAAGAAGGTTAAAAGAGGTTAAAAGATCTGTACAAGTGTCCAAAAATGTCCTATATTTTCATTTGGGAAACATCTATCAGTTTGAAGGATTACAGAGCGGTTCCCAAGGCTTTGAGAACAGCAGAGAACCTTTCCAGGAAAAGGAAGGCCGACAAAAAGTGCTCCAGGAAAACATCCGCAACTCATTCAGTAGATCAAAACAGAACCCAGAACATCTAAAAACACTCGCCTCATTTACCTGGAGTATGTTCAGAATATAAGATTTAACATTTGGGAAGAAATTAAGGAGAAAAAGTTACATCTTGGTCAAACCACTACTGACCAACAGGGAAAAGAGGCCGTGTCACCGTTGCTAAATAACCTGATAACCCCCCCCCACCCAAAAAAACCAACTTAATATATGGGCTGACAAAACAACATTAACATAAAAAATCTAGGTTCTTATCGAAGGTTTACATATATGTTCAGTAGGAATGTGTTGCATTAGCTAAAAATGCTTACTTAGGGGTAAACTAAAATAAAAGGAACCAGTTATTAGTTGCTTTAACAGATTACCATTAACATTCAAGAGTTTCATATTTACTCAGATTAGTCTGCTAAAGTTTGTTTTAAGATCCGCGACAAACAAAAACAGCAACAAAAAAAAAATCTAAGTAGGCAAATACTTCCTGTTTATTGTATGGTAATTATGCAGGAGTAAGATAAATTAAAAAAATGTAAAAAAACACACCGTCATTCTCCTGGCTACACTCTCCAGCTGAGAGGCCTCGAGTCTCATTCTCTGCACAATCCTGAGCAGAGCGCCTCCTTCTTGCAGAGGCAGCGACCGATGAGCCAGAGCTTTGTTCCCGCAGACAAAATGCAACTGGACAGCAGCTGTGTCGTTCTTCAGGGCCAGAAGGCCTTGCCACACTATTGGGTACTTCTGTTTCAATCAGACGGAAAAAAACAAACAAGGAAAGCAATGTCAGATGACGGCTCTTCTAGTTTAGACGCGTCTGAATGTGAACGTTTGCGTCTCACCGTGAGCAACTGCACCATATTGACAGGCTGGGTCATCTTTCCGTCAGGTTTAGGCTGGAGTTCTGCCCCCTTTTAGATGAAAACAAATACCTTAGAAAAGCAATAAAATGACGAAGAAACTTTTTTTAAACCAATGCTGTTGACCTACCACAGGCTGTGCGACATTATGCGGTGCCTGGTTGTGCCCGACGGAGGCGTCTGGGATCTGAGAATGGATGCGGTTCGCGTACATTCCCGAGTACTCAGAAAACGACCCGCCGGGTCCCGCTGGCATCAGGGGAACCCTCTGGGGAGACGCAATCGCAGAGCCGGACTGCCGGATTCCCATCATGCCGTCCTTTGGGAGAGGAGAGTGCGGCCGCTTCGCCTCCAGCGTCTTCACATCCTTCTCTGTTACGACTTTGGGCAAACCGTGAGTCCTGGGGGAGGGCGGGAGGGTTTCTTGCATGTGTCCCGAGTGAGGGTCCAAAGTCAAACGCTCGCCCTGCGGGTGAACGTGCACGCGCATGTCTCTCATGAACGTGTCCATCGGCACGTTGGGCCGAGCATGGCCGGCAGACGTCCTTCCTGCTTGGTGGAAGTGCCTGGAGTCCTCCTGGTCGGCCTCGTGGCCCCGCAGGGAGCCGTGGTTGACCTTGAGGACCTTGTCTCTGCTAACAGCCTGGGGGGAGGAGGAGCGGGGCTGCATGGAGCCGGACCACGGAGAGGCGAGTTGCTCGCCGTGCACGTAGTTCATCACAGACAGAGGCGGAGTGTTGACCCTGACCTCCGCCTGGACCAGATGCCCCACTGGTATAGACTGTGAAACACAGTGGGGGGACATTCGTCCCAGGCCAGCAGGCACGTTGTGGGGGGGCATGATAACGGACTGCTCTGGGTGGTGGACACCGGTAATGTACTGCTGCATGGGGTTCAGGGCAGAGGAAATCATTACAGGGATGCCCTTGGGTGACGACGAGCCGAGGGGCGACGACACCGTGGTGAACGGAGGATGCGGATGGCCCGACTTCCTCGGAGAGCGCGGCTCCTGTTTGATCCCACCGAGATGTGACGGGGCTCTGTCTGCCGACGGGACGAAGCTCACGTGGTTCCCGGGCGGTGAGGGCAGATGCGGGCTGATGGCGGGGCTAATAGTGGAGGTCCAGGATGGTTTAGCTCCATCTGTAGCATGAGAATCAACGCTGTCCATCTTCTTTTGGTGTTTCAGCTGCAGGTAGTCCTGGTGGAAGCCCATGACCTGCTGGTTGTTCGGAGGCAGACGCTTCACGACACCTTGTGAGCTGTAAGCTGAATCCATCTTTTCTAAGCTGCTGCTCTCTTGCTTAACTGAGCAGAGAGAGGATTGGGGTTTCCCGGGATGCCCATGGTCCATCTGGATAGACCCTTTCTGATGCACTGACTGAGAGGGACCGTACACATCCTGCTTAATCTGGGGAATTGAGACCAACTGCTGAGATTCGATGTCGCCTGCTGTTGCTTGTGGGATTTGACTAATCTTGGCGCTGATCCTCAGGGGTCCTTCTGTTTTCTGGCCAGAGTGACTGAGCACTACCACTCCCTCAGACGTGTTCACTCTGAGACCAGAGCAGGACCCGGAGCTGAATGTGGACCCGTGGTACGGCAGGCTGTCGTCTTTGCTGGGCCTGTAGGCCGTTTTGGGCAGCGTCACATCCATGGAGGGGTTTCCAATACTCGGGCTGACCTTTTCCTCAGACTCCGGCGCGTTGCAGATCCTACTAATAACAGATGTCGCCGTGGAAGCGATAACAGAGACCGCAGATTTGGTTTCGACGGGGGTCTGGACAATAGGTGAATGAGTCGGCGGTTTAGTGTCGGGGAGCGACGGTCTATTTTGGATGGCAGCTGTGATGGCAGGATTGTTTTCAGAGGGATTCTGATCTCGGAGGCTGGGCAGACTGGTTGGAGCAGATCCACCTACAGGGAGGGGAACAGTTTTAGATTTCATAAGAATCTGCCTCAAGTCGCTGGCGCCTTGATCCAGCTCTTTGTTGCTGCCGTCTGAGGAGGTTGCTTGGCCTTCCTTGGCCGCTACTGATATTTTATGTGATGAAACACACGTATCCTTGGGCTGATGTCGCCAGTCAGGCGGGGAAGCAGGCGGTCTAGCAGTTTGGATCGATCTGATAGTCAGTCTGTTTGGGGCCACAGAGGGAGAAACACATTCGGCCGGTTGCTGTTGAGGCTTTGAGTACATGGGGCTCTTGGCCGGGGGAGGTCTGGGTTTCGTTTGCTCCTCCACCGGCGACGGCAACTCCAGTTCTGCCGCCTTAACAGCTGGACGCTCAGGCTCTGGTTTCCAGGTGGTAGGAGTGATAACGGTAGCAGTTGCAGTAGTTGGAGGCTTCTCAGATACGATCTTTACATCAGAAGCTGCGCTCTCCGTTACAGGCGCCATGGGCTCCTCGCTCGACAACGCCTCCTCTTTCGCATC
The DNA here is from genome assembly GCA_032876305.1 of Orestias chungarensis. NCBI lineage: Eukaryota > Metazoa > Chordata > Actinopteri > Cyprinodontiformes > Cyprinodontidae > Orestias > Orestias chungarensis. Next base: position 3,684,919 of record JAVLVB010000349.1, on the reverse strand, counting down.
TTTTCTTGCTTGCTTTGGGGCTTTAGACCGTTTGGGTGTTTTGGGCCTCCCCTTGTTGGTCTTTTTGAGTGCATTTGAGACGACAGGTTCCTCTTGCATGGGTGTTTCGGGGTCTTCAACTTTAACTGGCTGGACAAACTCCTGGATCTCGGCTTCTGCACCAACATCTGCACTGAGCTGAGGCGCTGCCTGGGTGAGGGGCACGCTCATCTCTTCGGCCGTTATCGAGTCAATAGCAGCCATAAGCTCCGTCTCACTAGCGGGGTTGCAAGACTTCTCCTCTTCCGCGTCACTTTTCACCTCTGCTGGCGGGACACGTGGGATTGGCGGTTCCGCCGGCTCAGTGAGTTTGCCGATGTTCTCTAACGCCTGCTCCAATTCTCTCTCCTGTAAGAAAGAGCTCTTTGAGGCTTCTGCGTCTTTTTTCTCCTTTTCCTCAACAGGGCTCTCTTTGTTAGCTGTTGGGCACCTGGAAACGTGATCTTTGACCTCCTTGACATTAAGTCTGATTTGGAGGTCTTTAAAAACATGCTGCTTTTGAGCCGCTGCTGGCTTGACTTTCCCTTTTGTGAGCTTGTCTTTCTCTGGGGTGGGTTTCTCCTCACTAACCGGTGCCTCCATCTCTTTCCCATTGGATCTCCCCTCACATAGTTTGTCGTGAACATCTACACCCAGTTCTGTGGCCATCTTGTCTTTTTCCCCTTTCTTTAGCTCAGACTTCCCTATAGGATCCTTGCCTGAACCGGAGGAATGCTGCGAAGGCAAACCATCTGCGTCTCCAAAATGCATCGCTTGACTTTCATCAGCTGCTTCAGCTTTGTCCCCCTTCTTTGAGCCCGAAGCTGCAGGTAAAGGATTCGAGGACGCCTTCAATAGATGAGGCGATGTTTTCCCCTTAGCAACTCTTGAAATTCGTTCCCCGCTCTCATTCGACTCGTTCGAATCGGCATCCTTCTCCGTTTTTATTTTCTCTGCCTTTGGGGCTGACATCTCATCGGCGTGTTTGCGGTGTTTGGGTGGGCGCCCGCGCGGTTTTGCAGGAGGAGGAGCAGGAGCGGGCGCTTCCAGGTCAGGGCCGTGTTGAGCAGCTTCTTTCTCAGTAACCCGCTTTCGTGCCGAGCGTGGCGACTCGGTTATCTCCTTACCACGAACCAGCGCATCGTCCTCCACTGGTGTGGCATAAACAGACTTCACATTTCTTCGCGCTCTCCCTCTACCTATTGGTAGGCTCTGGTTCTGCTCCAGGTGATCATGATCGGATCCTGGTGTTGGAGACTTGGCTGTGGACTTTGTCTCGGCTCTGGGTGACGAGCCGCGTTTCAGCTTATCTTTGTCGATGCGCTCACTCTTGCGCGTCGCCGGTTTCTCGGGACCCGAGATGGACGCTAAAGGAACTTGAGCAGGAGACTGTCTGCCTTTTTTAGTTTTTATTTCTTTTGTTTTATTTTCTTTTTGAAAAGGGACTGGCTCGTCTGTCGCATCACTATCGGCCGAAACGTCTTCTTTATTCACTTCGAGTTTCTTCTCCACCTCTGACTCCACTGCCGTTTGAAACGTGGAATGAGGCTCTTCCTTGATTTCATCCGCTTGTTCATCAAGACTTTCTTGCACGGGACTTTTGGCTGTCTGCGCTTCTGGTTGTGAGGTCTCAGAACTGAGCTCTGGTTCTGATATGCAGACCAACTCTTCATGAGACCCAGGACAGGCTGCCTGTTCTGTATCTACAGGTTTGACAACCTCAGCAACAAATTCCAGCTTCTCTTCAGAAACCTCAGTTTTAGGAAGAGTTTCAGGTGCAGATTCAGATTTTAAGGTCTCCGTTGGTGACCAATGCATCGGTACGTCATCTTCACTTTCTTTAACTTCTCCCTTTATCTCCTCTTTTGTAAGAGAGACAGGTTGGCATACATTAGCAGGTGGACTAGGCAACACAGATTTCTGATCTGAAGGAGGCGCGTCTTTGATCACAGACCGAGACATAAGATTAGGAGTGAGTCTTGGATCAGGAACAACTTGTTCAACAGGACTGACGGGTTTGATCTCTGCTTCCACAATAGTTTCTGGCGTGTCACTAAAGTGTGAAACCTGTTCCTGATCAGATGGCTTTTCCTCTTTATCGTCATACGTGCACGCTGCATTTCCTTTATCCTCCTGCAGCTGCTGACTCCTGTTTTTCTGCTGTTGTAGCCGAGTGAACTCCAGAAAGCGACTGTGAAAGAGAACAACAGGGCCAGTCTCAAGTTCGCCCTCTGCCCCTTGCTGACTAACTTGTTGGTTTAGCATTTGCTCAAGCTCCTCGTATTTGCGCTCGAGGTGTTGAAGCCGCCTGGAGTCCAGCTCAAACACGGCGCTGTGGAGGAAACGGGAGGCGAACAGTTCCCTGCGTTCCTGTTCCTCGGGCTTGGGTTCTTCTTTCCTGTCATCCAGCTTGTCCTCGGATCCGCTTCGTATCTTTTTCTTCTTCATGTACCAGGAAGGAGTCGGTCTTGGTGCCGATTCCACTTTCTCCGTGTCCTTTTGGCTCCTAAAATTTACAAAGTGGGAATCGTAATCCAGGAAGGACCAGTTATCCTCACGAGAAGATGACAGAGACTTTGCCCGCTCGAGTAAAGCTTTCGTGTCGGGGGTGATGGTCTGGTCGAGCGCGAAGGAGTAGAATTTGTTTCTTTCGAGGTGAGCTAGCTTTGGGTCTGAAAACCGATCCGGTCTCGGCCTCTCTGGAAAAGGTATGGATGTGGACGGAGCAGGAGAGAGGGGTTTGTTCTCTCGATCCTCTTCAGAGTCCGATCTCACCTCCCCCGGCTCCAAATCGTGCCAGGCACCAAAATCTGAAGGCTTACGGTTGTGAAGGGTTTTACCCACTCCTCTAGAAAAGCTCAGGTTTGGTATCGGTTCCTGCTTGACTCTGCTCTCCCACCTCTTCTGCGGATCTTCTTCCACTGTGTTTATGGGGGTGTTTGTCTTGTTCACCTGGGTGTTGTGAGTCCTTTTCACCAGAAGCTCAATATCTGGGTGAATCTTCTGATTGTTTCGGCTCAACTCCTTCAGGGAAGCATCCACAAGGTCCTCATCGGCGTGCTGAGAGAAGGCCTGGTGTGCAGGAGAGGGTGTGCTGCTCCAGTCAGGATCTTCACTTTTCTGCCTCCTATAGAAGCGCTCCCTCTTCAGCCCCGGCTCCACTTCAAACTGCTCAGAGAGCTTGTGAGATGGAAAGTTATCCGTCACATCCTCAGGTGGTTTACCGACTTCGTGCACAAGACTGCGGTGCTCCAGGTCCTCGGCTTCGGTTTTTAGCAGACTTTCGGCTTTTTTAAGTTTGTCAGACTCGCGCTGTTGCTGCATGTGTAAACGTCTGTTCTGCTCCATCTGCTTGCGGTAGCTCTGAGAAAGGTCGATGTCAACGTGGTCCTCCTTGTTCTTGGGGTTTTTATTTGTTTCAGCATTCTGATTGGGTTTCGCCGCAGCGTTTTGTTCTTGCTCTCTTACGATGCTTTGATCTGGATTCCCCTCTAGCGACACCCTTCTGGATGAAATGCTCACTTGTTGTCGCTTTGACTCCAGCAAGTCTACAGATCCTTCTGATTTTTCTCTTTGTGCCCTTGGATCCTCTAGTCCATCCTTTTGAGTGACCCTTTTTTCTGTTTTAACTCGTGCGTCCCGTCGCTGAGGGTCTTTTTGTTTGTCGGAATCTGGTTCTCTCACGTAATTGATATTGGAGCCAAACTCTGATGACTGAGTGCCGTCCTCCTCGCCAAGCCTGCTTATTTTTGGACGGACAGTCTTGCCGCCTAAATCTCCAAAGCGCCTTTTTCTTGCAGCAAGTCGTTCTGAATCCACTGATGAATCCTTCCCATCATTTCCAGTATCAGCCTTGGGGTGCTTTTTGACTCTGGGTTTTCCATCTATCTCTGCAATTTCCCCTTTGTTTGCGTCACTTTTTTCAGTCTCTTGAAGAGGAGTTAATAACTGGTTTCCGGACTGACCGTCTCCTTCCACCTTGCTTTTCTGTTTCTCAAGAATATCTTGGTCCGATTCCCTTCCTCGTCCGGATCCTCCATCAAAACCAGCATCCGTCTCCGCTGCTGGTATCTGATTAGCAGGTGACTGGCCCTTTGCCTTCCTCGATTTGCTCTTTTCCCCCTTTTCTTTATCAGTTTTATCTTTTCGCTTTGGACGCTTGGTTTTCTCTGCCCCCGCCACTCGGTCGGGCTGAGCGCTCTTGTCGCTCTTCGTTGTGTGATCAGGCACGGCCTTTTCAGATTTGTCGAGATGCGGGGGAGACACGGAGGTCACGCTGCCGCTCCTCTCAGAGGACTGGCTGTATACGCGCCGTTCCGAGTCCCTGGTAGCGCGTTCGGATGGAGAAGGGGATATTGTTGGCGTGACGGCACGCCTTGGATGTGAAGGGCTCCAGCGGCTGCGGTCAGCCTCAAAACGTTCCCGCTCCCTTTCTCGTTCTCTTTGAATATAGGTGTACTTCCTTATGTCCTGCTCGAACGGGTCTCGGTAGTCCCTGTAGTCTCTTGGGTCCTCATGATAACGAGGGTCAAAGTGTTCCCCCTGATAATGCTCCAATTCAGGAAAGCGCTCTCTGCTGCGAGCAGCGTATTCTCTGCGAGCTTCCTCTGTGTAAAGACCAGTGGTTCGTATGTTCTCATAGTAAGCTCTCTCTGCTGTAAACTGATGATAAGGAGGTCTGCGATCCTCTCTGTAAAACAAATAGAATAAACGTTTAAAATACAAAACAAAATAATTTGTTTATACATATTTACTGAAGTTAAATAGAGAAATTAAAGAAAGGAAAATATTAAAAGCAGTAGATATACCTTGGTTCAGCAGGAACTTCATAGAAGTCTCTAATGTCTTGACCAGAGGCTTGCATAGAGCGGTAAAATGCATTCTGGCTTTCTTGACTTGCAAAATCCACCTATTAATGGTCAAAAAAAACAATTAGGTACACAACTACCCAGAAAAGGTAATAATACACATATTGTTTTGTTTTGTTTTACCTTAATTTTATTACCGCCTATCTTCCAGCCTTTAGTCTCCCTCACAGCTGCCTGAGCAAAATCGGTGTTGTTGTACAAGATAAGGGCCATCCCCTTTAATCTATCAAATACGACCTGTACAAAGCATAAAATAGTTACAAGGCGAAAAGGTAGTGAAGAAAATAATTTAAAACAGTGGAAAAAAGGCTTACTTTCACTACATGCCCATAGCGCATGAAATGCCGCGTGAGATACTGTTCTGTAATGTTAGGCGCCAAACCATCGAGCCAGACACAAGTCGTAGGTATACTCTTCCCAAAACCGAGCTAAACCAAGTAGAGAAATTATGTCATTAACACAACATCTTTAATATTAACACAGAAGTAATTATATGATTTTTCACAGCTAATAACCTTAAGCCTGTTGTTCCCCAAATATTCTGCATCCATTTTCTTTATGGCCTTGCAAACACTCCCGATATCAGAGTACTGGACAAAGGCATACTGAGGAATCCCATTGACTTTCTTGATGTCAATGTCCTTGAAAGCAAAAGACAAAGCTTAGAGAAATGCTCAGCGCAACGTTGGAAATGTTAGTCTGCCAGCGTACGACTGAGTTGCAACTCACGACAATTTCTCCGAAGCGCTGGAAAATGTCGAGGAGTTGCTGATAACTGGTGGTTTTCTCAAGGTTGCCTATAAACAGCGTCCTCGTAGCCTTGGGGTGAAACTCGTCTAGGCGTCCGTCTAAAGGTCTGTAGTCATTTTCGTTCTCTGTTTCTGAGAGGAAAAGCACATTTTGAGATTACCGGCTTTATCTAATGTGACCAACGTCAGAGCCACAAAGGTTCTGGAAACTCAGTCGTGTGAAATAACATCCACCACTCACCTGGACCATTCCAGGCTGTAACCTCAATAAGCATGCCAAAAAACAGCTTTCCCTTAGTGACATTGAGAGCTTTCTCCTGGTCCTCTTGCTGTCGGAAGAACACCAAACCATAGCGGTCCTCTGATGCGCCATGAATCTGCACCGAATTCACTTTCCCATATTTCTTGAATTCGTGGAAGAGTCCATCCTTTAAACTTGTATCTGCAGAGGTAAAGTCAAACTGTCTGTTAGAGAATCAGAGCACCGGTTTTCTTGAATACTGGCGCTGGGCTTTTAAAGGGACTTTTAACATTTTTTTTAAGTTATGTCTGTGTAAAACTGGAACAGCCAACAATGAACCTTAATCAGTGGTCCTCTAAAGACAAATTAATGGAAAACGTTTTTAAAAGGCTGCTATTCTATTCCCTAGTCAGTTAACGATTACGTTAACAGCGCCTTGAGTGTTTAGTATTTAACAGCTGGTTTTACTGTCGTGTTCAGACTAAAATGGAGATCATCTCTGTTATGCAATTCAATGTTAACAGAAATTCAGGTGTTTAGAGGAAGTAACATGCAAAATGATATTGGACCATGGAGTACCCCACCAAAATGAACTGCAACAAACAACTTAAATGTTGAGGTCAGTCCCTCCAAAAACAAACTACTTCTCTACCAGTGCTATACTACTCTTGGTTCAGCTGTGGAAACAACCAAGGTAGGATAAGAAAAGATTCCTCCAAGTAGTTCCCCAGTGGTCAACCCAAAACCATCAGCTGTGTGTTTTACTCATTAAATTTAAAAAGGTTACAGCCATCCAGGCCTTATGTCGCCAAAATACCCAAAGACATTAAAACTTTTCTTTTTAGATATACAGAAATTTTGTATCATGCACAAAGGAGTGCTAAATGGAAGCAAGTAGAGAAAGAAAAAAAGGCCCTAAGACTGAGCCCTGAGGGACTCTACTTCAGACTAGCAATGGAGGACAAAGACTGTTCAAATAGGACCAGGACCACCAAATCTTAACCCAGCAGCACAATTTTTATGTTTTTCAACAAAACTAACCCGTGGAGCGCACTGGTAAGTTTTGCACTTTTATCCCAAAGCTTCTCCGCGGCTCTTCAGAGTCCATCACCAAGCACGGCTGGGGGGGTGCGTGTGCAGCCGATGACTGAACAGAGCGCGCGTGAGAACCGTCGCTAGAGCTGCTGTTTGAGTCGCTGCCATCACATTAAAAGGAGAGAAAAAAGACACCACAAAAATACGGGTAAGGAAACAGAAAAATAAAGCTAACAAGTATAATGTACAGATATTGCAATGCATACCTGCCGCTGCCTGTGCTGCTGGTGCTGCTGACAGAGTCCGAACTTGATGATCTGCTGTGGGATCTCGATCTTGGGCCTCTTCCAGGGGACAAAGGAGTTCTTTTAGGAGAATGGGGAGTTTTTGAGGTTTGCCCCGCAGTCCGTTGAGGAGACGGCTGCCTCGACTGGGAGGAGTGAGATGATCTGCTTCGGCGATGGTGATGATAAGCACGCTCAACCCGTCGCCCTCTGTCATCTCTGTAGAGGTCACGGCGTGTAGAATTGGTAAGGGTAAAAGGGTCTCGTATTCTAGATTCAAAATGCGGGTCTGCTGCCTCAAAACTCCCTGTGATGGCACTGCTGGCGGGGCCGGCAGTAGCAAACACAGAGCGATCGCGGTAATATTCGGCGGTGTAGTGGCGTTGTCTGTCGAAAGTCCCACTGCGCTCGTGGTGGGCATACGGGCTGTGATCGTAAGCACGTTCACGGGTTTCTGTGCTACTGTGAATTAAGAACAAGGTAGAGATTACAGAGAAAAGAAGAATTAGTTGATTCTTAAATAAAAGTAACCCATTAAAAAGCACCTGTACAGCACAGATGTGTTATGTAAAAAATAAAAATAAAAATAAAAAAAACAAGTATGCCACAACTACAAAAACGAGCATCACTACTCATTGATTTGGTAACAGCTTCACATCTAGGGCATTCTAAACTAAAAAGAAGATATAAATATAACGATGCCTTGCAAACATCTTAAAATCATCAATTTCAATGTATTTTTGTCTGATTTTGTGACAGACTTAAAGTGACTAAAGTAAAAATTAAAAATCTAAAAAGTGTGCTCCTTAATAAGATAAAATCCAGCCATCTGCTTTAAAAAACAACTTCAATTCGTAAACTGAGTCCAGTTGTTTATAACACCTCAGCGTAAGTAAAGGTGATATATTAACACCTTGTAGGAGACAGGAAACGCGTTAAAGAAGGTCCTACTGTTAGCTGGGACAACAAATTGTCTGACACCATTAATGGTGGAAAACTAAAACCACAGAACTCAAGAACTCAAACGCACAATGAGGTTTGTGTTTCTAACATGTGACTTGTGCAAAAAGACCAAAGGGTAACAATACTTTTGCAAGGCATTGTTTATTTTCCTCTCCACAGATCTATTTGTTGTTTAAGCAGCAGTAGCTGTTGACGTTTGCTTTTCTGTGATGTAATTACAGTAAATCACTCAGAGGCGAGGCTGTCTCACAACATGACCTGAGACCAACAGTCACAACTAGATCTGGCTCAATTTATTTCATCTGCATCTCAATGTCCAGATCTCAGAGGCTGATGCTTAAGAGAAATACAAGACAATATAATCTGGGCTAAATTGCAAAATTCTGTGAAGAAAATAAGAATAGATAATTACATGTTATACTTGCCGTTTAGATTGCAAAGCTTAGTAAGTAAATATATATGTTATACTACCTTGGAAAGGTAGTAAGGAAACAATGTAGTAAACACAAATATTCACCTCCTGCATTAAATTACGCATCTCACTCTTAAAGCAGTAAAAAAAAAAAAAAAGAAACTAAACTTATACAAAGCACTAGGGAAGCAGAAAGATAAAAATATGGCCAGAGAAATACCAACCTTTTGGGAAAGAAGTTACCAAAATTAATCCAAATAAAATCTAGGTGGTCAAAATGTGAATGACCCAATGAAAAATTGGAGAAAAGCAAAAAAAAAACATCAATGATCCAAATTAGGGAAAAAAGGCTTATCCTGAATTGTAATTTTATCTTCAGGGACCATGTGAGGATTCTTGCATATTCCACATTTTGGTATTTAATTCTCTCCATTGGATGAAGGCAAAAAAAAAAGTAAAAGTAAAGAATTTTAGAAATAAACTCCTTGACAAATTTGGGTAAATGAAAAATTGATATCATGGTAAAAAAAATAAAAAATATATATATATATGATTATACACTTTATCTGCATATCCAGTTCAACTAGCTAGTATGTCTGAAGGCAGTACGGTATATTTATCCAAACTGATCAGGAATAGGTCCCAAAAATTGAGATTTGAGAAAAAAAAGGAAAAAAAAGTGGATTACATCCTGTTTCTTAACTTCTGGGAAAAGTCAAACACATCAGAGTAATAAATCCTTATCGAACCTTGGTATTGCATAATTCCAAAGTCCAATGATCCCATTACGTGAGCTGGTAAAAATGTAGGACTTTTGCTTTTCTTAAACAGAGTTATCCTGTTTCCTATCCTTGGAGGTCACACTTACATAGATTACTATGTCCATGATGAATGGCATCGAGTACATCCAGGAGGTGATTTTACCTTCTTCATGGTTCCTCGGATGACGAATTACTCCACAAACTTTGAATGTCGGCCGCCTGGATCCGGAGATTTATTTGCTGCATTCTGAATACAACTCCCATATTTCTGGCATGAAATCAGTATTGGAGTTACACTTTATTCTAAAGTTACCTCGAGAAATTAGGATGTCTGCACTTAACCAGCCGTTCTTTGTGATGTTTGATCCCTAAATTCTTCCATCCGGTTGCTTACAACTTTAAATCCACAATGGGGTATATCCACATTTTGGGTTGGGGGACGAGAGGGCAGTCCAACAACCAGGTCTTGGGTCAAAAAAGACACAACAGTGGCGGGACATCGATACAGCTCAATAAATCCATCAGGCAAAAAAAGTAAATCCTTCATATTTTGGATTTAGCCCCAGCTTCACGCAAATCCACAAATCAGGGTTACATTCCATAGTGATTAAAAAAAAATATAAATATATCCAAAATCTCCCCAAGGTAGTATCCCACACAATAAATCCACAGCTCAACAGGATATTCCTCTTGGATGTAAAATCCAAACCAGATGTAAAAACCTTGAAACATAGTTACCTTTTTTAAATGATAGTGAAAATTAATTTACTTAAATCCCATGGGCAGGGCGAGTCAGGTGTGATGAAGAGTGGAGTGATCCCTAGATTACCCTTTGTGTGGCCCTTCAGGTACCACTCCCTGATGAATAACCCTACTATGTGTACAGGTTTTACACATAAATGATACCTAGATTTTTATTTATTTTTTGAGGGACACCGTGTCCACTTACCCATCTATTCTCCGTTCATAACGTCCCTCTCGGGTGTGTAGGGACACAGGTGGGCCAAACACTGGGCCAACTGTTCCCCTAGAGAATCCTGCAACGTCTCGACTGCTGGAGGGGGAGCTGTCTTCAAGGCCCCGCACAGCACTAGGGACTGACCCCGGCTCATTGTAGTCAGTCCGAAGGTCTCTGTCTCCCATCTTATTCACAGCATTGTGAGCCTTCTGTGCACTTTTGATGTCCACAAAATCCACAAAGGCTGCAACGCCGCCCTCCGAGCCACGCTTTCGCAGAACCTTGACGCTCTCCACGCGGCCATACCTGACAGGAAATTACAGAAACAACAAAGCGGGAGTTACGTTCAGTGTATCCAAAAATAGCCTATTGTTTTTCTGCACAGCACAAAGTTGAGATTCAATAGTAGAGACGGCAATATGATAATACCCACAACAGAAGAATAGCTGCATCTGTTTTCTTTCTGTTCTTTTGGGTTACAACTTTAAATAGAGATATTACATCCACAATTTTTTAAATTCTGTCTTTGTTGGTAAACTCAATAAACCTACCACAATACCCTAATGATCAACTTGATTCAACCGATATAAATCTCAAATTTGTTAGCTTTAGACTAGTTATCTGGTAAGAATGACCGATGCAAACAAAAACAATAATATATATGTAAAGCAGTAAACTCTTACTTTTAATAACATTAGTTTTAATAACATTAGTTATGAAAGTTTGGGAAATACTTAGATACGAGGTCTGTAGAGCTAAAACTGCACCACCACAATTTAAAGTAGTTTCGGTGACAGCAAAGCTGAGCAGCTCAGCAACATTTGCTCATTAAAAGGATTCAGGGTGGAGCTGTTTTTATTTAAATATACAGACTTTTATTAGATGTTAGGCAGAGAGCCACCAATACAGTCAATTTTAAGCGATTAATGTGGGAAAAGTAAAGATGTGGACGTTGGCAGTCTTGTGGCTTGAACAGATCACGAAAACCTGTCGACTTCCCACAAAATGGTTGGCTGGGGTGTTAGCATCGAGGTTAGCAGCTAACTGCCTTCTCGGGTTAGCAAAAAAAAAAGTTAGCGGAAGAGTCTAAAATATCAACACGCACGTCCGAGCGAGTTGGTTTTGTGAACTGAAGTAAACCACACGCAAATAAGTCGTGATAAATCACACTCATGTTGAAGGGGGGAGGGGAGGGGCATAAAGAACGGATAAAAGTTAATCATGCTAATCGTTAGCATGGCTAGCTTCAAGAGAAAAAAGGTTAGCGCTGCAAGCCAGCGCGCGCTGCGGCTGTAACTCCGGCTCGCGCTGTCTTGCGTAACGTACCTTTTAAAATGCTCCACGATTTTCTCCTCGCGAACATGTTCGGGTAAATTTCCCACCCAGAGGTGTCTGGTTTCCCGAACCATCTTGCGATCTTCTCCGCTTCAAACACATATGATCTCGCACGTTTTTGTCCTCTTTTTTTTTCTTTTTTTTTTTGGGGTTGCTCCTTTTTTAATCCCCTGCCGGGTATGAGGTCCGCCTGAACAAAATGACCGACGGTTTGATTCCGTGAGCGACGTGGGCCCGACAGCCTGCTGTCCGTGTAGCTTTAGCTGCTGGCTGTCTGCTGCTGCGTCCTCGACCAGAGCGCGCGTGCACGCGAACCAGAACCCGGGTGGAGATCACGCGAGAGCAACAAGGACGCGATTTCATGACGAAAACAAATCTTCTTCCTCTTGAGTTTTATTGGTGGTTGGCAACAAACTGCTAGTAGCATTACCGCCACTTACTGGTATCGTATGTGGTTCGTGATGGTTTATGAATATATCCTACCTATATATATATATATATATATATATATATATATATATATATATATATATATATATATATATATATTCAGATTCCACCTTTTTTTGCCATTTTTCCATCAGTTTTTCTTTAACAATACTCTTTGTCTCAGATTTACTTAATTTATCTATAAAACTAATAGGATATTGAATTGCCCTCTTTGCTATTTTATCTGCCCTCTCGTTTCCTTCTACTCCAATATGTGCTGGACTCCACACAAATATAACTATTAAACCCATATTTTGTATTCTAAATAATGTATGAAATATTTCTAATAAAATGTCCATCCTACTATCTGATTTATTATATTTTAAGCTTAATAATGTGGAACTTGAGTCTGAACATATTATTGTTTTTAATGGTTTTATGTCTTCTACCCATTGTAAAGCTAATAATATTGCCAACATTTCTCCTGTGTATACTGATAATACGTCTGTAATTAGTTTCCCTATTTTTATATTGAATTCTGGTACTACAAACCTATTCCTATTTTTCCAGTTATTTTTGATGCATCTGTATGAATTTGAATATATTGATAATAATTATTTTAATGTATTTGAACTGAATAACTATCTACATTGTAAGATTTATCTTGTTTCTTTTCCAATATTAACATATCCACTGTTGCTTCTGGTTGAATCCACTGTGGTAAAATTGATAATGGTATTGTTTGAGTAATTTCTAAATCATTCATTTTAAATTCTTTTAATTTCTTTTCAACTGTGCATCCAAAAGTCCTAATTTCTTTCTTTTCTTTTTCCTAACATGGATTTAAAATTTCCCAAGTTTGATTATCAAATTTTCTGCTTTGTAAATTAAATCAATAATTTATTTCTAGTTTTGTATTTCTCCCATTTCTATTCCTATTGCTGCTGTTGGTGTGGTTTTAAATGCTCCAGTACATAATCTTAATGCCTGATGTTGGATAATGTCTAATTTAACCAAATGTGTTTTAGCTGCTGAAACGTAAACTATATAACCAAAGTCTAAGTTAGATCTGATCATGCCTGTGTAAACCTGTTTTAGTGATTGTCTATCTGCTCCCCAATCACTGCCAGCCAAGCATCTCAAAATATTTAACACTTTTTTACATTTATCAATAAGTTTTTGAATATGTACATTCCATTTTAGTTTTTCATCAAACCATAGTCCTAGAAATTGTATACACTTTATTTGCTCTAATTCTTGGTTATATAATTTTAATTTTATTTCCTTGTTTATTTTCTTCTGATTAAACATCAATACTTTTGTTTTTGCAACTGAGAACCTAAATCTCCATTGCAACGCCCATTTCTCTATTTTAATAGTAACATCTTGTAATTTCTTTAAAATGAAATCTACATTTTCCAAACAGCTCCATCATCTGCAAACAGTGAAAACCCATTTCTTTTCCTATATCTTTAAATTCATCTTTTATCATAATTGAGAACAGTAACGAACTTATGATACTGCCCTGTGGAGTTCCATTTTCTACTATATATTTTCCTGAGATTACTTCACCAATTCTAACTTGTATTTTTTCTATTTGTTAAAAAGTCTTTAATCTATTTAAATATTTTTCCTTTAAAGCCCAACATGTATAATTTAATTAATAATCCCTCCAACCACATCATATCGTATGCTTTTTCTATATCAAAAAATACCGCCACCGCACTTTCTTATTTACTTGTGCTCTTCTAATTTCATGCTCCAAACAGAGCGTTGGATCATTAGTACTCTTCCCTTTTCGAAAACCACTTTAATATCTTGACATATATCCTTTATCATTTAAATAATATACTAGCCTATTATTAATCATTTTTTCCATTATTTTACATAGATTTGATGTTAAAGCTATTGGTCTGTAGTTTTCTGGGTTTGAATGATCTTTTCCTGGTTAAGCGATTGGTACTATAATTGATTCTTTCCAATTCAACGGTAATTTTCCCTCCTCCCAAATTTTATTAAATAATTTCAATATTATATCTTTCGATTTTTCACTGAGTTGTCTTATCATTCTATACCAAATTTGATCTTTACCTGGTGCTGTATTTTTCCTCTCCTCAAGTGCATAATTCAATTTGGCTTTTGTAAACACAATATTTAACAAATAAATTTTCTCTTCAACACTCTGCAATACATCTTTATATTTAAGTTTTGTATTTTCTCTTCCTTTCTGTTTATTAGTTAAGCGCACACCGATTTACACACAAAAATATACACTAAATACTTTACATTTTACATTCACTCAAAATTGCACTATTGTAAAAATGTAATTTTGCTTGCTTGAAAGAAATGTTTTGAGTATATTACCTATTAAATAATGAAAAAATCATCACTGTTACCAACAGCAACACACCCAAACTTAATAAATTAAGCTGTTTCTATTTTTGCAGTTTTATTATTTATTTTTATATATTTTTTAAAGGTGTTACTTCTACTGTTCTTGTAGATATCAATAGTGTGCTCATTTGTTTGGCAAACGAATAAAACATTGCATCAAACAAAAAGAGCTGTTTGGTCTTATAAAGATGTTTTGAAGCAAGTCTTATATTCCTTGATTCACTGTTTGGACTTTCAGAGCTTTTATTCTAAGTGGCACATTTTTCAGATTAAGGGAGACACATAGAAAGAGACCAGAACTTCTAGAATGATGGTAAATTCACAAGACAGTGTTTGCTGCACCATTTGCTCCAAAACCAATTTTTTATTTATTTTGGAAATAAATAAAAATATAAATCAAGTTGAAAAGCTACATGCTACAAATATGCAGTGTGTGGATCCTTTCAGGCCGTTACCTGACTTCATCTGTCTACAGTCAGTCCCATTTTTCAACTTTTAACATCTAGATGAAACCCAAAAATATATGTATATATATTGTTCTTTTTTTTCCTGATAACTTTGGCTTTCCCAAGTTAAATCAAACAACAATTTATGATGAATGACTTTTTTTGTTTGTATTCCTACAGTATTTTTTTCACCAGTATTTCCAAGATAAGTGAATAATTTTCAGCAACTGCAGCAATTTCTTACAATTTCTTGAATTCGCTTTATTCGGTTGAAGAACACTGGTTAGAAAAACAATATTCTTGAGCTCAGAAATAAAATACCAACTGAAAAAAATAAAGAAAAATAAGGGTTAAAAGGATCCTGAATCTTGTGTCCTGTTGTGTTTTTGTAAATGATATTTGCTATGCTATGGATTAAAGTTAATCAAGATCATGGTTTGCATTTATGTTTTTTATACGATATTAACTCATATCTTTCTTTCTCTGGCTCTCTTTTTAAATACCAGTTCCTGTTCTATTTTGGTAGTTTAGGTAATTTTTTTGCCATGTTAGTTTTACTTCCTGTTCTGTTACTACTCTTTCTGAGGCTCTTTGTCACATTTTTGGTTTAATAATTTTAATTATTCGTGTGCTGAGTTGTGTTCCTTTTAAGTTTGTTTGGTTTTCTGGTTTCTCAGTGTTATTTTTCTTTTATCCCCAAGCATTCATTCTGTTTATTGGTGTTTCTCGCACAGAACATGCTTATCACATTTCCCACACAGCTGTAGTGATTTAAATTAATTGAACTTACCTCATTTTTATGCCACTAATCACCTCCCATCATTTCCATCATTCTTATCAGATCATTCATTTTCACTGCCTGTCCTTCATTGCTTCCTCACGTAATTATTGCCAGTGTGCTCCACTTTGCTTTCATGTATCGTTCTGTGCCTGTAAGACTCTCTCATCTGGATGGGTTTGTCATCCTTGTTGCTTTTTTTTCCTCCAACTTTTAGCAAACAACCAATATCCACTTTGTGGTGATTTTGTCAGTGTTGAAAGGTTAGGTAAATATACACAATATCTGTAAATACTGGTCATTGGCCATAACAGCAATATTGATATTTAATGACAAAGTTGCCCTTCTCCTTATTTAACTGATCAAATGAACCAAAAAATATATATAAATTTGTAAAAATTGTACAAGGATAACCTACAAGTGATGTTTACAAAAAACATTAACAACTTTTCTTAGAAAAAGATACTTTCTTTTTGTTTTTAAACACATTTAAACAGATCTGTAGTTCCAAAAGTCGTTTTTTAAAGAAATGGACAGTAACAATAAAGCAATTTATTTAAAAAGCTGAAAAGGATTTAAAAAATCTGGGCGAATAGTTCAGTATTACAGAAAATAACATTGTTTGCCTCTGATTTTTACTCTTTCTGCTTTATGATCTGTGCTGTGACTTAACCAGTGACAACATATAATTATGAAAATAAATACACTTAATTGAACGTGCATCATTTTCCAATTATTGTCTGTTGTTTAGAACTTGATTTTCCAGTTTATATATTATTTCAACTTAGTTTTTCTATAAATGCTTGTAATAATGAAAATAATAAAAAATTGCACAAAGCTAAGTAAAAGCAACGTGATCTCGATTCTATTACTTTGCTACAAATAGATTTTGCAAAGCCAGTTGCATAAATACAGTATGTTCAATGCATTTTTATTTAGAGTGCAAAATTATCAAGTATAAAAGAAAAGCTAAATATATATTTTTTCAGAACATCTGATATATTGGAAAGTAAATGACTGCACTATTAAAGAAAGCACTGTGATATCCGCTCCCCAGAGGGCACATGTCTATCATCGGGGTGAACACGCTGTTTTCTTTTGCTTGCATGTTACAAGGATGTTACTACTGTTCAGAAACCAGGTTCATATGGCAGGATTTGCACAACAATTTCTGTTCCAGAGGATGGCAGCCGTTCTCGTTTGGTTCAGGGGATAGCTGGATCCCACAGGCCTGCAGACAAGAGAATCAGGGACATGCTGAATCCAGAATAATGTTCCTCTGTGTGTTTAGACATATGTCGATCTGCACATGAAGGACAAGGTAAATACCCACCTCACATCGGTAGCAGTCCTCATGGTAGGAGTGCCCCAGACATTCAACAGTGTAGCTATCAGTACCATCTTCCTTAGGAATGATCATCTGACCACATGCGCGACACACTGGCGCATATTTCCTGTTTTCAAACAATTTTAAACAAGAACTTAAAAGTGACATTAATGAGTGAAAATATTATATTTAAAACACCGAAACACGATGTAATGGGTCTCGGTAGAAATGCCCAAACACACACAAAGCGGTGAAAAGTCTTGCATAAATGTGTTTAGACCATCTGAGCTGGAAAGAAAAATTAAATCTAGATTTTCCTCTAACAATAAAGCTCGGTCAGTCAGACTGAATGTAAAAGGTAATTGAGCACCAACACCCCCTGCATATGTCCAAGACCTCCTAGATTTGTAGTTGTACTCTTTCTATTCATAATTGATTAAACAGTGCGGTGTTGACTGTTTGAACAGAGGCATTGTGTTTTAAAATGTTGCTTTAAACCTGTCTACAACTTCCTTCCTGACCTTGTGGTTTGACCTTTAAAAGTTTTCTTCCGATCAATGCACCGCTTTGTGTTGGTGTATTAAAAAATACCTAAAAGTTTGTTGTAGGGTGATAAAATGTAAAAAGTTCAAATGGTGTTAAAACTCTTGCAAAGTACGGGTGTTTAAAATCAAAATACTAGAGTCTAGAATGGAGTTTTTGTGGCTAACAGTACTTGCCATTATTAATGCTTTACCTGTAGTAGTCCTGCAGGCAGTAAACTTCACCAACCTCCCCCTGAGCAAACGATTGTGCTCCGATTTGTTGTTTGCATGTGGTGCAAGTAAAACAGGAGGGATGATACGTTCGCTCTATTGCACGCATTATCTGGTCGGTGATAACCTCCCCGCACGCCCAACACAGGTCCAAACTGGCCTAAACACACAAAAATATTGCAATATGGATTTATTTTTAAGCCGATTACACATTATAGCTACATTTGTTTGTAAAAAGCTACTTTTTTAAGTTATACTCCTTTGGTATCACTGTTTTTCCAGAAACAATGTATTTAATTGCAATGTACATTTGTTATTTTCAAAGAATTTATACACTACATATTTTTTAAATAAACAGGTGACACAACAATCAACTTTGAGAAAACTAAAAGACTAAAAGTGTCTCTAACACCTAAAAAAAAAAGATAAACAAAATAAAAATCAAGAGGGAATCAAAGGTCTTCAAATGTATTAACATTAAAACATGTTTTCGAGTCAAAAGTTTGTTACGAGATGGAAATTCGGAGAAAATGTTCTAAAGACTTGTCACTCATCATCATCATTCATCGTTTCTCAAATTTGTTTTAATTTGCTTTATTTGTTTAAATGTAATGTCAAGACACTTAAAAATATTAATGAATAATTAATACAATAATTATAATAATGGTAATAATTAATTAATAAAATAAAACTATCAAATTCCAAACAGAAATAATCTGTTCAGTCCTTGATTCTTTATATTGTCTAAATTATGTTGCCTTTTTATCATATGTGGGGAAAAAATAACAGGTTTGTATTTTTATTAAGTTTGGTCAGTTTTAAAGTGAAGCTGCATCGTTGGAGTTCCCAGCTCTTATTTTTAGCCAGAAAAAAGGCTCCTGCGCTCCTTTCTGTAAAGGTTTGGAGCAACTCTGTGTATTTAAGGTCTCTTTGGGTACTTAAGCTTCTTCCATGTTCGATTTAAGCCACCAAATTGGACGTATGTGTCGGTGTATATCAGAGTATATCCTGGTGTTGGTGTTATACTAATAAAGAGGTCTGCAAGCTTTACTATAAAACAGGCCACTTTCCCCAAAGACTAATAAAATATAGCTCAGTTTTAGCCACAGGAGATTTTGAAAGATAACTTTTAATTTTTGCTAATTACATATTGTAATAAAGAACCCCCATTTATTTTTTTAAGTTACACAAGTCCATAGTTTCCAAACTAGTGACAATAAAAAACATCTAAAAGAAATATTACTTTAACAGGCTCTGTTGTGACTGAGCAACTATTCAATGAAAAAAGAAAATAAAAAACTGCTGAAATCTGCATTTTTAATTATTTATTTAGTTAGATCTTCATAATTTTTTTAATAAGTTAGTTAAACGAAGCGTGGATTGTCCATACAGTCACAGGTTGCAGACATTTTAACTAATAAGTATAACTAGTTTTTATTTTCCTTATAACCTACCTGATAGCAGCCTTCACAAAGTGGGATTCCTGCCTTGTTGTAGTAATGTTTCCCAGCCAGAGGGATGTGACAGGATCTACACTGGAAGCAGCCCTCGTGGTAAATCCTATTCAGGGCTTCTATTGCAGGTTCGGAAAGATCCATGGACTTCCGACAGAAACCGCACAAGTCTGCAGTGTTACGAATATTAAATATTATGTTGCTTCAGGAAAGGCAGATCGAAATAAAAGTGGATTTAAATCTTGCTACCTTTGTTCTCTGTGGTCAAGTCTTGGCTATTTCTGCGAACCCCGCTAGTTTTTTGATCCTGGTATGATCCTCTGGATGGTGAGAATGCTTCCACCTGAAATTTTAATACAAAATAATAAACACAAAAAAAGAACAAACATTAGCACAGCTGTTGAAAACCAGAAG
Source organism: Orestias chungarensis (assembly GCA_032876305.1). Taxonomy (NCBI): domain Eukaryota; kingdom Metazoa; phylum Chordata; class Actinopteri; order Cyprinodontiformes; family Cyprinodontidae; genus Orestias; species Orestias chungarensis. The sequence continues at coordinate 3,665,298 of JAVLVB010000349.1, read as the reverse complement.
CCATTAAGACTAACAGTTTTTAAACATCTGTCCTGTCGTGTTCTTTCCTTTCCAAACATTAACGACAACAAACTATGAATTACTTTATTGTCAGAAGTCTAAACATCCGGAAAAACTCCCAACAACTGAACAGAGCGGGATTGTAGATCTTATGTTTCCATCTCAGTGTGCAGGAAAAAGGAAAGACTTTCATAAAATAAAAAAACACTAACTATAGAAAACAATGAATCTTCTGTTGCAGTCCCCCCCCCTTCCTTATATTTTGTTGCATTTTATTGAGTTTGGACAATAATAGAACAAAGGGTTTCCTATTGAAACAGAAATAGTTTGAAATACACAATTTTGAAGAGGAAATTGGGTAAAGTTTTCCTCTTCTTCTCAGTTTCTGGTATTTGTTTTCTCCTTTTAGGCTTTAGAAGTTGTTTGGACCTTTTCTTGAAGAGTTAAAAACTGTAAATAATGATGCGTGAAGATAATGGGTATTTCCAGGAAAGGGGAATACGGTGGCATACCTCCCTGTTGGGAATCGTGCGCTGCTCATAAGTCTCTGGACAGATGGAAGGTATCTGGGATGCAGGAGGTGGAGGAAGTGCTGAATCTTCAGTGAACGATGAAGGTAGCATGTCAGGAGGAGGAGACGGAGCAGGAGGAGGGGGGAAAGGCTCTGTTTGTGTGAGAAAATTTACGTTTGCTTCACAAATAAAAACACAAACCAAAAATCAGATTTAAAAGACTTACAGGGCCTTGTTTGTTTGTTTGTTTGTTTGTTTGTTTGTTTGTTTGTTTTGCTTACTAAGTCACTTGTTAAGTGGAAGCAAAATTATACCAAAATTTAAATATACATTTTCGACACTTAATGGTTGAAATTTAGTGTTGCATTTTAAGCTTAGAGAATGAGAGGGAGACTTTCTGAGAAGTTTTGTCTTCATGCAGAAGTAGCAAGACTATTGGATTGTTGAAAGAAGGCCGTTACAGGTTTTAATTTGATATGAGCCATCTAGAAAACCAAAGCTACACGTGGAGAAAAACTAATAATTCACATTCCCCTTAAACACGCCCTCCTCACAGGGAAATATAGTGGTGGCATTGCCTAGTTAAAGTCCAGTCCTTTATTGAGCTGATAGTCGGTGGTGCTATGTTCACATGTGCTGTCATGCATTTGAAATTAACCTGAGCTTGTTTTGCAAATAAAATTGGGTCACAAAATGTGTAAAGCTAGCAAAGACGCATTTAAAACATTCTGCTGTATTTCCAGCAAGAGGTGGTTCGATTCAGAGGGACCGAAGATTAATGCTTGCCACACTTTTGAGATCTCTTACATAAAAAAACTATGTATCTTAGCCTTTTACCTGACAATTATGCAATGTTTTATGATGGTGTATCTCATAACCCCCCAAAAAATACATTAAAGTTTGTAGCTGTGTCAAAAGCAAATATTTGAAAGGTTGAAGGAGTGTTTGTCACTCCATAAAATATACTTCCTTTGCATCGCAATCAACTTCAGCTGTATCAACTCTAAGCAGAAACTTCCTGTAATTTCTTTCAACTCCCTCTGCTGACAAGAATCACTTTGGATTGGGCATGAGAATGTCTTATACTGTCAAAAAATGGCTGTAAAGTTTTAAAACTTGACGTTTACCACACCAGAGGTAGTGTGGATAATCTCAACATTTTATTCTGCAATTTCAAGAAAACCTTCCGAGTGAGTTACTAATAATAAAGGCCCCTGATGAGATAAGACTACTTCAAAACAAGCTCGATCAAGAATACCTGAGGAGCTCCTGTGTCTCTCCTGCTCCTCCGCTTTGGTGGGTCTTGTTTGGGCAGGTCGTTGTTGACTCTGCGGGTCTGATGCTTTTGCTCGAGGCCTTGCAGGAGTCCAGTTTGTGTTGCCGCCAGTGCTGCGGGTGCCAGACGGCAACCGGTCCTCTGTTTTGTGCCTGAGGCCAGAGAGGTTGTCACCTTCAGGGCTGCCTCTGTCGGGGGCGTGTTGCACGTCTGCAGCCGGGCCGCTGTTGGTGTGGAGGGCGGGCGGCTGCCGCTGTGTCACAGTGGCCTGGTGAGGGGACGACAGCGTGATGAAGACGGAGGACACCATCCTTTTTTGGGGAGCTGCTGATGCCATGGTGGAGTGAGCTCCTCATGCAGCCTGGCTTAAGCACAGAATGAGGGTTAGCAATGACATGTTTGCCTTTTGACAGAAAAGTGAACGCCCTCACTCAACATTTTGAGTCTGTTCACTTTCCTCTTTATAGGAATAATGGAAAGAATCTAAGTCATCTGCTTCCTGCTTACCTGGAACAAAAGGAGGCTTGAAGTCAAATCTTTATCTTTTACTTTTCTTCTTCCCAGGTCTGTATGCCAGAATATTCAGTTTTATTTTCACTCACATGAGCTGCCTCTGGGAGACGACTTTACTCCAGTGGAGAGGGGCGCCTATCTGCAAAAAAAGCCACTCCTTTTTCCTCCTGTATCTCCCTCCCCTCCCTGGCTCTGCTGTCTGCCGACCCCTCCTCCTTTCTCTGGCTGAGTGACAATCCAGCCTCCCTTCTGACCATAAAAAGTGAACAGCTAATCTCTGGCAAAGTGCAATACAAAGAGAGAGAGAGCGAGAGAGAGAGAGAGAGAGAGAGAGAAGAAGAAGAAATCATGACACATTCATCTACCATTAAACTTGACGAGCACAGAAATGGTCACACACCCACTCTGATGCACATATACGCTCACACAAAGTTGTGCAATGTGCCGTTAAACACACAGTTTTTAAAGCGTCATAAAAGGGTTTTTCACCCAGGCGTGGACGGGGCGAGGCACCAAGCCAACTCCCATGTTGTTATCTATCAGCGTATCTGCTGTTCCGAGCAGCTCTCTACCTGAAATTTGTTCTCTTTTCCCTCTCTGTTGTACAGCTCTGCCTCATTGTCCTGCTAACCTTATTTTCACTACCTCCCTCATTGGGTCTGCCTCCCTTTTTTTCCTTTCTTCCCCCTCTTTCTTTCTTCCCTTCCCCCACATTATATCACTTTTGGTCTTGACTCACTATCAGTGTCTTGTGGCATTAGCCGCCTTTTGGCCCTTGCCTTGTTCCAGTATGGGACAGTTTGATAACAGTATGTAGGAGACATAAAGTTTCTGACCATACACAGCTACACTACTGTACAATGAGAGAGATGTGTAGAGCGATCAAAGAGCCCTGGCTCTCCGTCGTTTCAGCCTTGATGATCAGCAAATATTCTGAATGCTTTCAGCAGCCTGCGAGGTCCATTCCTCTCATTTAGAACTGAATAAGGACATTAGAAACCAAGTTTTCTCCGGTGCAAAAATGGGGTCGTGCAGAGAGGGTTAACTGGAGATGGCGATGATGAGGCTGATGGGGGTCTCTGTTGTTCCAGTTCTGTGGAAAGGAATGTTGAAGTGATGTCACGGCTGCAGGAGGGAGCATGCCCACGGATGATACAATCCCGGGACCTCCACGCTCCTCCCCCTCACAGACAAAATCCGCATTAAATCCCGTGAACGTCCTTCTTTGCCCTTGGCTACATGACTTTTCATTTCTGACCTACAGTTTGCACAATGTGGCTGTTTATCTTTTCGCTCAACAGTGACGAAACGACTCAAATGAACAACGGGAAGAAAGACAAAAGAGATTTAAAGAAAACAGTAAATGAGGACCACAGACTTTGCCTCCTAGAGGCAAAAAAGTTGTATTTTTAAATTCGACCAACTTTTGAGAAAACATATTGTTGAAAGAAGTGGTTTAGATATTCTGTCGTCATTACGTAAAATATACATAAAAAAGAAGTTAGATGAGAAAATATTTTTGGTTTGTATTGATAAAAAGGTTTCAACAGGATCTTACAAGTCAAATTTTATAGTTGTGTTTTCAAAATTTAAACTTCACACTGGATGTGAGCATCTGAGAAAATCAGTATTAAAGTTGTTCCCCAGATACTCAGTTGTGGACTTTGACTAGACCATGTTTAGATGTATGAATGTTTTATTGTACCTTAGCAAAATGTTAATGGTCAGGGCCATTGTCCAGCTCAAAGGTGAACCTTTAATCCAATCTCAAGTGTTTTGCAGTCTCTAAAAGGTTTTCCCTCACCTTGAGCTGTAAGGATTGTTCTCATCTAGGCTGTGTCATCTTCTCTGTCCCTGCAGAAGTACAAAATCTACACAGCATAAAGCTGCCACTACCATTTTTCACAATGCAAATGGCATGTTCCAGGGTAATCTGCATATATTTTCCCTTTAATGTCTATCTTTATTCTACATATTCTAATAAAGAGATACAAACATACATAAGTTTGGTCAAAAATAGATTCACACTTTTACCGCATCCTGTGATTTAATTAATAAATTGTTAAACATTTATTGTTGCTTCATAATGCTATATTGCAATATCATGAAAATCCACATCTGATTAAGAAGTATGATAATGAATATTCTCTGACAAGGTAAAATAACAGTTTAATATATTGAAAGTCTGTACAGTTGCATGATGCACTCAAAACGTGACCTACTCTTGATTAGAACAAACTAGTCCTTTGTCAGCTGTTATTTTACTCCAATAAAAGTTATTAATGTGTTGTTTATGGCCACATTTCTCATTAGGTTTCATAAAATACACCTGGATCAGGACTTCCTGCAAGATGCTGAGCATCAAACAAGATTACGATGTTCTCATGTGAGCTCAAGTTGTGCAGGAAAAACTGGTGGTAAACAACCAGAACTGATACCATGTGGAAGCAATCAGAGGACAATGGAGGTCTAGCGTGGATTCAGCAACGGTCGTCTTAAAAATGTTCTCTTCCTGCAGAAATATTCAAAGGGCCTGTGAGTCAAAAAGTCACAACATTAACTGAAACAAAGTTGGGTGTTTTCGTAACAGTTTTAAATAATTCTGTAAGATATTACAGCGGGTTTAGCAAAGTGCTGCATAAACGAAGCATTAAGAGCCGGATGGTTACTCCATTCAGAAACTTTTTAAAGCTTCAGTTTTATTTCCCCATAAGCAGTTTTCTTGGGCATCTCTAAACTACATTGACGGATGTGTAACAAATAAGCCGTCTTTTTTTTTTAACTCTCCCTTTATTCTTCAAATTAAAACACAGTTTAACAACAGGAAGATTTCCTCCTCGTCAGCAACAACATACTCAAAACTCTCTCCTTCTCATTTTCCAACATTAATTCAAAGGTAACAAAAAAACAAACAAATCCTGTGCTTTCTTCTAATCACTGATGGTTTGTTTGGATGGCATGTTATCCGTCATCTACTTTATTTCTGATTCTTGAGCTGTGGCAACGCCGCTGTTTCTCCTTGCCGCTTTCTTGTTCTTCCTAAGAATGAATAATAAAACTTCAATCAGTTATTATTAAATTCCTCATCTAAGATAGACAGTTGTAACAATCAAAAGAGAGAAAGGACCTTTAATGCTGCCTGCAGCAGATCCTTAGAAGAAAGCAGACAGACTCCTTCTCCCAGGACAGCGACGAGGACGTGAAGAACATCTGACCAGTATCCCACTGCCAGCATGAGCACCAGCAGGCCTCCCAGTCGCAACGCTACGGTGCTCAGGAGGGTCTCTGTGACGGTGAGTCGATTCTGTTCCTCTGTAAACAAAATTAAAGAGGTTGTGTTTTAAAGAGCTGTGATTCAACACCAACATATTTCTTGACTACAAAGTGTCAAGAAAAAGTGCCGTATCTGTTTATTTAATAATTTCATTTGTGTTTAAATAACCATTCTGGGTTTTAAAGCCACAGTAGGTCAATTTTATCATTAAAAAACAGTTTTACATATCTTCGTCACTACATCATGACAGTATCATAAGAGACAGAATCTGTGAAAAAATCAAACTCATTTGCCTCCTCTCTGTGGTCCTTTTACTACACCACATCCAGAAACAACAAATTAGACACAAAAGGAAGGTCTCAGTGCTGTCAAACATGCTCGTATTTGCGCTGCTCAAGATTGCTAGTATGCTGCATCGTTTTTGAATGCCAGAGAAACAACTTATTGTTTCAGGACAACCGTTTATCCGCTGTCACCGGTGGGAATGCTAGCCTGTGCTCTTCACACGTATAGGGAAGGAGCTGTAGTGCAGCAGATAGCAAGAGTAGGAGGCGTTTGAGCGTTTTATCTAAAGACTTGAAACATATAATCAAGATTACCAGATAACCCATTCCAATCTGTTCACCTTCACTTCAATTCACAGTGTTTCTTTTATTTTCTGTATATAGCCTATTTATTGTAATCAGATTTAAACTGTCTTTGACTATCTTTAGCTAAAGCAATATTAGTACAACTATTCTGAATCGTACGCTGCGTTAGCCATTAGCATTGTTTTAGCATACCTTTACATCAGCTAAAATATTAAAAGGAGTTATTTTTGGTGTTAAACTGATAATATTTCTGCTGTTTTGAGTTTTCATCCAAAACTGTTTTGAGTATTTCTCTTTTACAAATGTTGCAAACTAAACGTAAACTTTATCTTGTTAAAAACCAACCGATAATTTATAATACCTGATTGATATTTCAGTAAATGCTATTTAAAGTTTATCTCTTGATCATACATGTATTCTTTTTTTCTAATATTATTGGATAGTAAATATTTGTTCTTTTTTTTTTACTAATTTGTATTTGTATGAACTTTTACTTTATAAAGTTGTACTGCTTCATATTAACTCATTTATTTGTTTTTTGATTTTTTTTATTCATATTTGCCTTCACTCCTACTAAATCATCTTATTTAGAGCTGCAACCCCTTTTGTGAGCCTTTTTTGTTACCTTTGCACTACCTGGCGTACAAATGGCTCCCTCAGTGTAATTACATCAAAACAAATATCTCATATGTCCTGTATGTACTTGGCAAATAAAGTTGATTATTTTATTTATTATGAGGGCCACTGTAAAAGACCTAAAAAGCACATGTTTGTTGTTGGTCTGCAGATTGCAGACCCAGCCTCTTGAACTACCTTGATGTGCATGATTGAAAATGCATTGTCTTATCAGCTACTTTGAGCATCACCTTGATTATAGGCCACCAACATAGTGTAACAGAGAGTCAGTGGAGTCCAGAACTTCATGGCATCCTTCTGGGATAAGAAGTGCTCATAAACCGTGGTGGTAGATGCCACAGCTGCTGTAGCAAAGGCCAAGATAACCACTCTTTGCAGCGAGGCCAGCATGGTGTGTCCAGAGGTTTGAAGGCTGATGCACTTCCCACAATAATGATCGGCCCCGTGCAGCGGGAACAATCTGGCCACATGGCTCCACAGACTGCTGCTGTAGCTTGCCAGTGCCCAGCTGAGCGAAGATGCCAGGAACAAGCCAAAGGTGCTGTGCAGAGCCCCCTGATGGATGAAGGCCAGAGTGCAAGTAAGGCTGCAGCCCAGCGAGAACTGACTCTGGATCAGGAGCAGTTCCAGACCTCTGGAGCCGTCATCCTGAATTCAGAGACAGAAGCATACTTGAAAATGCATCCGCAACCGCAAAATGTCTGGTAAGCCGAAAGCAGCATGGTCTCTGTTTTGTAGTTACAAAGTTTAGGAGCTCACCTGACTAGTTGAGGTCAAGGCAGAAATAGCTCTGAGTGAAAACTCCAGCACAATGAGTGAGGAAACCCTCAAGCCCACCAAAGACAGGACGCCCGTCAGGAACCAGAACTGGAGAGCTGCTCTCCATCTCCTTCTCAAAGGGTTTCTTGAGGAGGAGGACCTCTGGTTACCTCCACTTTGATTGTCAGAATCACTGTGTGTGTTGAAAATGAAGAATAACTTCATTTACTCTAAAATCAATGCCAATGCTTTCCCTGGTTTCACAATAAACTCACCTGCATGCTTGAATAAAATTGGAAACTCTCATCAGATTATACAAGACTGACACTCCACATGCTCCTATAAGTCCTTTAAAATACAAACAACGATATTTGTAAAGAAAGTAAACAGAGAAAAAGAATCGCAACAAAATATTGTAATAAAATCAAAAAGAAATTTGTAGGAAACTGACCCTTAAAAAAACAATCAATTGGGTTTGAATCAAAAGGTGTCCATTCAAAGATTTCCAGGATCCAAACGAATGGGAAATAGATACACATTTTTCCTCAAAAATCTCTGAACTACACACTCAAAATAGGATTTTTTCACTTATGCTGCTGCCATCTGAAACCCTGCAAGCTGGCAGCGTAAAGCCGGCGTTTTCCAGCTCAACGACCGAAAAAGTAACTGATTTAGTTTTTCCCACTGATGAGTCGAGCTTCCGTCCAAAGGTTAAGCAACTTGATTCCAGTTGTCACTCTACACAATTTTCAATGAAAAAGGTCAAAGGTCCTTTCGAAAAGATAGGATTGTTTTTAGGCAAATAAATCAGTCGAATAAGATTTAATTAAATCTCTGCATCTGTCAAGATAATAACAACATGGTCTAGGGAATTACAACCCAAAATTTTATCTGCTAATATATTAAACTAAAAATTCAGGATAACTAATCTTTTTATTAACGCTGTTAAAAAAAACCTTTGTAATCTGATTTATTTTTATTCATATTAGCAACTTCAACATGCATTTCCACCCAATGAACATTTCCACCTACCAGGGTTAAAGCAGATTTGACACATTAAAGTTCACCCCAGAAAACATCCACAGACAAGGGATGCAGGTTTTAGTTGAACCTGCTTAACTTTTTAGCACCAACAATTTAAGATGAAAGGAATATTCTTACCATATTTTCCTCCTTTTTTAAACTTCTCTTTTGTTCATATAATTATATTTTGTTCCAAATTGTCCATACTTATTCAGCTTAAACAAAGCAAATAGTCTAAACCACAATTAGTGCATTTTAGGGGGGGTATTTAACAGATGTAACAGATCAACAAGTCATTTAAACAAACACTTTTCAGATTAAAAATGTATTTGAGTTAAATTTGTACAATAAAGAGTAAAGATATAAAGAGAGACTAAAATTAGACCTAATATTTGCATTTTTCTTTGCAGATTGGATGGAAACTCTCTGCAAACATCAGTTATTAGTGCTGCTTAAATTCTTAGTAACTCAGTACTTTGACTAGGACATTAAAAATAAATAGGCTTTGACTGTGAATTCCCACAGGAAGGCAAACGTCTGTCTTAGGTCTTCTTGAACCTCTAAAAGGTTTCCTTCTTGCATGTACTAAAGAAAACCACCCCCACAGCATGATGCTGCCACCATTGTGTGGGGTTTTCAGCGTGATTGGCGGTGTTACATTTCCACATTGTCTTTGATATGTAGGCCTTTGGACTTCTTCCCAAATTATTGCTCTCAGTTTAGGCAGTCAGGAATATCTTATTATGTTTGCAGAGGTTTTAAGGTTTTTCAGTTTTTTAACATTGAATTGAACAGCGCACAGTAAGATGTTTAAAGATGTTGATATTTTTAAAACATAACCCTGTCATAATCCCTTTGCAGAAAAGCTGAATTCATATATTAAATTACAAACAGATAGGTGCTGCTTATGAATTTGCTGATTTTTTCACATTTGTATATAAAAATTATGTATGGTTTTGTGTCGGTCTGTCAGATAAAACCCTTTTGCGTTTAATGGGACAAAACCCCAAAAAAGAGAGATTCATACTTTTGCAAGGCACAATAAATTAATTGTAATTGTTATAAATTTTACTTAATCTTGATATGAAATTAAGAGAATTTTAGAGTAAAATTACAATGAGAGAATCAGCAGTTGTTTAAAAGTGGCTTTTATCACCTTTTCAAACCTACCCCCAAGTATCATTCATGCATGCAGTAGGCTAAGAAGTGAGATGAGCAATGTCAGTGTCAGCAGATGTAAATATAATAATCAACAATGGCCGTCAAAAGAGAAACAATAAATAGCCAAGATGATGCTGATTATTCTTGGTAAATACATGTTGACAAGATAAACGTTCAGGGTAGTATAATGAAATTACAAACCGGATTCCAAAAAAGTTGGGACACTAAACAAATTGTGAACTAAAAACTGAGTGCAATGATGTGGAGATTGCAAATGTCAATATTTTATTCGTAATAGAACATGGATGACTGGTTTGTAGTTTTTGTTGCAAAGTTTACTGAAAAGAAAAAACTTCAGATCATTTTTGTTAGTATTTACAAAAATATATATGTTTATTGCAATCTTTAATAAGGCTAAGGGGCCTGAAGGAACAAACGGTACCCATCATTTTTCCCGCATACAGAAAGGCAAGTGTTTGTTAGCTCTGAAGACGGAAAACTTTTTTTTTTAGCCAGACCATTTCTTTCCACTCCAGCTACTCTCTAAGCAAGCAGTTCTGCATCATAAAAAAGACTTAGACTCATCAAAGATTTTAAAAATCTCAAATTGAACATCTTAATAATCATGTTAATTAATAGTTGTGTAGAGTTTGATCCTCTCGGCTTCCTGACGAAGCTCTTTGTCAGACGTGTTGATGCTCAATATTTTTAGCTTATGGATGAAGATTGTACTTCAGTCATATTTTAAAATAAAACGTGAAGCTTCCAGGCTAAATGACGCTAATATGAGGATCCTAGATGATCACCATAATTATAACACCTCTATTTGATCAGAACATTTTGCAGTGTTTGTCTTATTTCATCAATCCTTGATCAAAGGACTGGTTTTACTAATAAAAGCTATCAGAAAAAAGATACATTGGAGGAAAATTTTGCATGAAATTCATGGTCTTTAAGTGACATGGTCCGTTTCCGTGCCTCACAAATGTTTCAGTGTTATAGATCAATCTTTGTCTTTTTAACAGCAGTTTTTGTCTTTCACTGCTTGTTGCCTCAACAGATCCCAGAACAGCATGCTGAGCACTGTGTGCGGAGCCAGCCGCAGGAACACAGGCCCCATGCCTTTATATAATCCCAGGAGACCCTCGGCTTGGCATACTTTCAACAAACAGTCTGTAAACCCATGGTACAGGCGCCCCTGCAAAGCAGATCAGATCAAGATAAGTCCTCACACTTTGATCTTCAGGCGGGTCCACGCTAAAAATACAAACATCTTGGGAGTGGGGAGAAAGAGAGATCTTTTAAACTCACTTTGCGAAACTCGTCCACTGGCTGGTTGTAGAGTCGAGTGCTGATCACATCGAATGGGGTCATGGTAATGGCTACGGCAACTCCGCTTATGGAGGCAGCGATCAACGCCGTGAGCCAGCTGTTGACGCTAAACCACTGCATTGGCAAAAGGAAACTGATTATTATCTGTAGTGACAAATACGTTACAACCATTGGAAAATAAATGTTGGCAGTTTATACCTGAGCATGAGACACCCAGTCCTTGGCGGAGGTGAAGGTGGCCAGCTGAGCTGCCGATCCCACCATGACTCGAGGAACGGCGCCGTTTACTCCCCTCCAGAGACCAATTAAACCTTCTCTTCTATAGATGGTAACAAAGCCATCTGATACACCCTGAAACAAAAACAGAAAAACCCTCTCAGACAGGATTTCAACTTTGTATTGAAACACAGTTTATTAGTTTTTACTTTCCATAAAATCATAAAAGGATTTAGAGAAACTAGAGAAATTTTAAGAGACACAAATACGACCCACGTGAAACAGTTTAAATAAACCAGTTTTTACACAATATTAGGTTTGCTCGAAAATCAGAGAGGTACATATAAAATATTTGGATATCATGAAAAAGCTCAATAATGTTGGTCACTTATTTGAGGAAGTGGAACTTTATTATATAGATTCATTACACATAAACTGAAATATTCAGGGGCTTTTTATTGGCCCCTATTCATTACACATCATCTTAAAGATCTTAATTTTAATCAAAATCTAGAAACATACCAACTGATCCTAGTTTTTAAACAGAGCATCAAACTCAGTTCGTTATTTAAATTCATTTTAAAAGTTTTCTATCTAAGGAAACACAGCAGATTGGATCGATTGGCTTGAAGCCTTCACTCCTCCTGGTCAAGCATAATTTCAAACCTTCACTCTTAACGACCCAAAAAAGCATTGAAAAATAAATAAAGTGTTGTGCCTAAAAAAAAACTAAAATATTGTGAAAAAGTTAAAAATTGTAAACATGGCTCGATCAGCTACTCAATTGAAAAAACCTAAATTGTCTCTCAGTCTGGGACAGTAGGCTACATAATCATCAGGAAGATTGAGGTCTTAAAGATGTCCAGAAGACGGTCATCGACAACAGCCACAAGGAAATCAAGCTCCCACTGTCTGGAGGAAGAGTGGAGCTGCTCAAAAACCTGCTAAAACTTTCAACAAAGCTGAAAAGTTCTGATGTTTTTCCTACCAGATGGTTGTGCTGGTGACCAACAGCTATGGCGTCCACGGTCTGAGCTTGCAGATGAGTCTTTACCTGGGGGGGAAAAAAATGTAGTCAATGCAAGTTTTTGAAGTGCAGACAGAACCAGGCTCATCGTGTTTTTTAAGGGGTTACAGTGCATCTCTGCCATTAGCTGCAAAACACAAAGGAAATAAACACATCTGAAGTAGGGCTGCAACTGACGATTATTTTAATAATCGATAAATAAATTAATAAGCAGGGGGAAAAAAAACTTTCTATTTCAATTTGTTCCAAAAGGAAACATTTGGACAGCCTTTGCATAAGCAAGTCAGTGCTCGATTATTCTGTTACTGTAATAATAAAACCACAAATAAAAATGCACAGAAAATCATATATCAACAAATGACCTGGTTCATTAACTCTAAACCAACAAGAGGAAACGCGTCTAATTCACATTAAAATTTCGATTCACGGTTTGACGAAAACAAAGCTGATGTAGGGCAAATCTGCTGATTTATGTTTGGTAGATTTATTTCACAGAATTTGATCCAGATGAGGCCAAAATTCGCATGTGTTTTCATCATAATTGTAAAATGTATATATTTTTGTACTTTTGTTTGCTAAATTATTGATTTAAAGACATTGTTCTTTCAGCCAATCACATGTTTTACAGTCTGTATGCTTCAGGTTAATAATTATTTTTAAATAATCTATTCATCACAATTGACCCGATTTATTTCATCAGCCCTAATCTACACATTGTATTTACTGTTCTAACAAGAATAAAACCCTGGGGACTGTTTAACTTTTTATTTTGCCCAACTTTGTACTACATAAACAACAAAACATAAACATGTTAATAAATTTAAAACTCCTTACTGTTTCTTTTATCAATTCCTAACCAGATGAGGCCACAATAAATAAGTGCACATGTATTTAGTGATAAATAATAAAGAAATGTATAATCTGATGAGCTGGAAACATAAAACATTGTCTTTCCATGACAGCGCAAAACGTTTGGATGGCTCAGAGAAACAACTGCAACCTGATCATACAGTAAATGTTGGCAGAAAATACCAAAAGGCAGCAACATTTGGGGATGTTAATGTAGGAAATACTCATAAAACAAACTATGGGAAGAAACAATTAATGGGAACTTAAAGCCAAACGCAGAAGAAAGGAGTTAAGGTTGGGTGTTATAAAAATATCCTTAACAGTAAATTTAATATATTAGTCAAAATGAAAACACAAATACATTCAGAGAGCGATACTCTGCTCTGCAGGGACAGAAATAGAAAAAAGACATGAGATGACTTGAAACCTGATCGGAGGCCTCTTGTTTTGGCTTCTCGGGGCAATAACAGACAGTTTAGCAAAACAACTTTGATAAAAATTGTATTTAATTTAATATTGTGTTGTCCTCATTTTTTTTTCTGTGTAGTTGCTAAAAACTTCAGATAAACTCCAGGTTTGTAAATGAGTCAAACCTGTTCAAAATAAGCCGGTTCATGCATCGAGAGGGTCATACATGATTTGCAGAAGCAGTTTTCCAAGAATGCTTTCTAACTTCAGGATACAGGACATCCATCTGTATTTCTAGTGATACTGTAACTGTAACTAATCCCACACGTAAACAAACAAGTAACACGATTCAGATTCGCTGTCAGGAATTGATTTCAGCTGCAGAGTTTTATTTTTAGTGTCACGGCGAAACATAAAAAGTAAAAAAGTCAAAGCATTGGCTATGAAAAACAGCACTGTTACATAAAAAAACAAATTCAAATGTGAGATCTGGGGTAAAAAAATGCATCAAATTACCAGAGGAATGGAGTTTCAGATAGTAAGCTTGTTCTTTTATCCTGCCATTCTCTTGGTTTTTACACACACACACAAAATATATATATATATATATATTATGTGGCCTGCACAATTTTTTTTATTATTAGTAACAATGTATTGACACGTTACAAGTTATCATAATCTCACAATATATTGTTTGAAAAATCCAACAAAAACTGTACTGTGAAAAATGCTCCCCTGCTAGGAAGTAACTGCCTTTTTCTCTCTTTAAAAAGCTTTTATTAATTAGCAGCATTAACAATGTGCAGTAAATGACCATGTTAGGAATTTGAACCCACAACAGCTTCATGGAGAAGAACCTGCAGAATGAAACTAATTGCTTTTGGCGTGAATCAGTGCCATATGCTGTCGCACCATCAAACAATTACTTTAAAATATATGTAAAACAGTCCCTTTTTTAATTTGTACAAAACAATGTCCTATTTGGTTCATTTCTCTTAGGTAGTTCCTTAAAAGGGAAAAGATAAAGGACCAGAACATCCAGGCCAGGCAAAGAAGTGTTGATCTTGAAGAAATGTCAAACAGACAAAAAGCTACTGATCTAAACTTACCTAACCTAGACTTAAAACGATAATTTAAACATTTAAATTGACTTAAACTTTAATAAACCAGGCTTTCTTTAAACATAATTTCCAAGCAGGATAGTATCTGTGGAGGCTGCAGTTTAATTACCCTGTTTTTGTTTTCCTGATTACCCATCTGTTCCTTTAACTGCTAGCTGATTATTAACCAAGATGGTTTCCTTAACCACTTTTTGTGTGTGTTGAGAGTAATCTAAGGATTTTTACTTCCTTTTTGAACTGCTGGTCTCCTAGCATTGACAGTATGTGCCAGATAAATAGATAATGAACTCACGAGCTGCTCAGTGTTCAAAGAACGCACAAGGAAAACTTTAAAGAACGCAAACAGAAACTGATGATCTGTCAAATGAACATCCATAGATAGTTTAGATAAAGTAAAACTGTACCAAATAGAATTAAAAAAAATTTGAAAATGTGTTTATTTATTAAACACGTGACTAAAAACGTTTTGATAAAATTATTTTAAGCTTTTTTCTTTTCTTTTTTTTAACAGGCACCAAGACTTGTCAAGCAGATCCTAACATCTGATTCCTTTACAGATCTAGAAGTTTTAAATTTAGATTACTCACCTCATAAGATTAAAATTATAGTTAAAATAATGTGTAGCAACACAGGATTAAAAGAAAGATAAATAAATGTTCAGGTATTTTATTTTTTATTTAACTCGAGAAAAAACTCTTCCATTAATCTCTTTTCTAGATCATTACATGTCCTTTAGACAATAAAAAAATAGAAACAATATTCCTATTTAGATTTGTATATTTTAGTGAGTTTAACATGTAAATATATCATTTAAGTTAGTTGATTTAACAATTTTTAGATTTGATCAAAATTGGACAATATAAAAAATATTTAATTGGCAATTAAACTTTAAAATTGGTCTTCTGACAGAAGCCTGCTTTAGTTTGAAAGCTATGATGCTAAAATCTTAGCATATCTAAAAATATTTAGACATTTGTTTGCTTTAAATCGTCTCATGTAGGCTTTAGTGTTTTAAGTTTCACTAGAATAGTCCTAATAGGATGCAACGAGGTAAAGCGGTGTTTAAATCTGACTATAGGGCTTTTAAATCAACTCCTGTTGGTGCAAAAACAATGATGACCTTGAATCTACTAACCAGATAGGCAGGTGAGGCGATGAGGGCCCCCAGGGCCCCGGCCCCTGCTCCTGACAGCATGCTGCCTCCGTGAAAAGCAGTGATGCCCAGAGCCTCACAGCAGGAGTAAGAGCCCAGCCTCACTCCATTCATCACGCCTTGGTAGATAAGCCCAGCTGTGAGACCTTTCTGGAGGCCCCGGAGCCCGTCCGTGCGACCCACCACCCAGAGGGCCTGCAGGGCCCCCTTGTAGTGGATCTGGTAGGATCCCCGTGCACGGAGCTCCCCCTGAAGCTGCAGACGTGTCTTCACAACCTCTAGAGGGTTGGTGAACACGCAGGCTGCACAGCAGGCCAGAGCGCCCAGCGCGAAGTCCACGGGGGGGCCAGACAGCCAGAGGGGGCCCCAAAACTGCACCGGGGACTGCAGGAGAGGCCATCCTGTGGGTGGGTTGGCTGCAGAGTGATGACTCTATGGGTGAAGTCTTTAGCAGCTGAACGCTGGTCATCCCGGAGTGGTCCATACACTTATTTTTTGTTATGCACCAATTTATCAGTGAGGAGGAGGAAGATGAGAGGGTTCATCAGCTGCAGCGATAAATTATTGTCCCTTTTGCATGTTTATCCTTCAATAAAGAAAGACACTGCGCCACCCTGCTGCTCTTTCTGTTGGGACTCCTGTTCACTTCCTTGTTTGTCAGCCTGCACGAATGAGCCACCATCTCCAACAGCCAGCAGTCATTACTAAGTGATCACTTCCCAGCTCTGGGTGTTTTGGCTTGTTTACAAAACGCCCAAGGTCAAAAGTTTGTTGTTTTCCCTACAACATAAAGATTGACAGAAAAAAAACCCCGAAATGCATTAAATTTCTTCTCAGATTACAATCCTTTTGTCAGTTTCACTTTCTAAGCATTTAGTGAAGTCTATGCATGGAGATGTGTTTAACACCAACCTAGCAGCTTGAGAAGGCAGAAAGTGACAGGAAGCAGCTTTACCTTCCCTGCAGGTAGGAGATAGAGGCTGTCCACTCATTCCCTGCCTGTGCTGACTTTTCTCTGGAACTTCCAGAGCTCAGAGCAGCATGCTGTGCCGCTCCATTCCTCCTGGTCTCATTGTAAACATGTGTTCTCAGTACACTCATTGTTGCAGTCTCCTCCTTCCTGCCCCACACGCCAGAGCCAATGCAGTCCCGGATCTGCCCGCCACCTCACAGCTGTCCCCAGCAGGCACGAATCAGAGGCCTCCGCTGCCCCTAGATCTGCACCTATAGAATCTCTCTGGGTGAGAGGTCAGCGAGTCCCGAAGGGGAAAGTCAGTGTCAAGTGTCCAGACCAGCCTGCTTAAAACTGTTTAGTCTGGTTAAAACAAGCAGCAAAACAAACAAACATAAAAATTTGTTATGTTTAGGTGAAGCTTTTTTTACTCCTCATTGTTTTGTTTCTTAGTTGATCATTTTTGGACATTTTCATGTTGTTAATAATTTTAAATCATGTTTTTGATACTTTGGAAGCGTTTGTAATGAAACTTGATGCTCGATGTTTATTGACTAATCTTTTCAGTGTCGTCCCTAATGTGGCCACTAGATGTCGCCGTTTCTATCAACACAGGAAAATCAGAAATATTTTATTTTGTTGTTGAAATTGTCAAAATTAAAACAATTTGGGGCAAAAATGAAAAAGTTTATGAATACACTTTATTATTGCCCGAGTAATATTTCATTTAAAAAAAATCTAATTACTCAGATGTTTTTAGAAGCGTGAACTAATAGAGAACACTTGTGAAAAAAGAAGGCAAGGACAGTTTCCTAATTTATTTTTTGTTTTTGGGCCTACAAAATACATTTTTGGTCTAAGCTCAACTACAAGAATGCATCGATCTCTTTAAAAAATGGAAACACGTAAATGGAAATGGGTAAACTCAAATTAATGCAGAAGCCAATAAACGAGACAGGATTTTTGGTTTTAAAGGATTTCATCTGTGCAAATGTTGCTCTATAAGAAAGCGTCCCTCTGCCTCAGGTTCCCGTCTCTCCAGGCCAGATTTTCTCCATTCTTGGGTCGTAGTTGATGGTCCGCCTTCTCTACTGACGCCTTCAGACATTAGTAATGCATTAACAGCTGCATTAACAAGGACTTGATGATTTTATCAGGAACCAAGTCTATTGACACCGTATTAATACATTTAAAAGATTTAATAAAATCCCTTTTAAACAATTATACTTCCATTTAAGTTGGTCACTATCTACCGACAATAATTTGTAACTTTCCAATTCTCTAGAGTAAGAATGATACCATACTTTGGTTCATTTATATTAGCAAACTTTAAAAAGAGAGGAATCAGAGAACAGGACATGCAGGTGAGACAGACCAGTGTTGATCTTGAGGAGAAAGCCACTGGACTAAACCTGAACCGGAGCGACGATTAGAACATTTGAAGCAACTGAAGCTTTAGTAAACAAGCTAACATCTGTGGAGGCTGTAGTCTGTTCATGTTGAGGAGAAATGCTTATTATCTCATTACACCTGTTTTCCTGTAGCTGTGTTAGCTGTTAATTAACCAGGTTGGCTACTTTTACCTCATTAAGTGTGTGTTGAGACTAATCTAATGATTCAATCCGCTGTGCACGCGAGGTTTTACTTCCTCTTGGGTTTAATTTTTGACCTGTTGGCCTCCTTGCACGGACTCTGGAACAGATAAGGACACAGATAAGCTCACATGCTGCTTGATGCTGGAAAAACCCACCAACAAAAACATAAACCAATCATAAACCATCAGACACCATGAATTAAAGCTTCACAGAGGAACCTGTGGTTTTACTTTTATATGAAAAAAGGGGAATAATAATTTATTATGAAAATAATAATAAAAAAGTACATTTAGGTGAAAGTTAAGAAATGAACAACTTTGGATCATTTTGTGTAACTTTGCAGACAATTTTTTTAAGTATAACTGATATTTAAAGATACATATAGTAAGCCTTTAAATAGTTTGCATCAAGTTTAATATGTAAATAACACACTGGTTACTCTCTGGTAGTGCCAACATAAACATCTCCAGGGAATAAATAGGGTTTTTACCAATTATCTGTAAATAACTCTATCGAACCCAATGATTACAATTTGAATTAAATCAGACGGTATGTAACTGGATCAGATTTGACTATTTTGGAATAACCTGAACAAAAATCACACAACAGTAACGCGCCACAGACAATTAGCACCATCTCTCGCTTTGGCAGGGTATCTAATATTGTCAATACTGCCAACAAGAGATTCTCTGTTCAGTCGAGAAGCAGTTGCGGGTTTCGTCCCCCCATCAAACAAGAATGAACACGTCACATAGCAGACATGGAGGCCTTTATTGTTCAACTATGTTCATGGTACAGTGCCACATCGCTCCTCCGACACACATTAGTCAACAACGTTTCACCACCATCATGCACACAAACTCACTCACCCACACAAACGGGGTTTCTATGTAAACATTGCAGGCTTTGAGAGAGATAGAAATAGCAAAGGTGGTCATCAACATGTCCGGTTTCTCTCTTTTTAAGAGTTCAGAAGAGGTGACACACACACACACGCATACACGCAGGCACACGTAAATATTTTTTGTTTGGTTGTTTACCGTCGGGTGGGGAAGGGCGATAAAAACGTCGGGTCCTCTCTAA
This sequence comes from Orestias chungarensis, assembly GCA_032876305.1. Taxonomy (NCBI): domain Eukaryota; kingdom Metazoa; phylum Chordata; class Actinopteri; order Cyprinodontiformes; family Cyprinodontidae; genus Orestias; species Orestias chungarensis. The sequence continues at coordinate 3,645,818 of JAVLVB010000349.1, read as the reverse complement.
ACGTACTCGCGCACACAGCCGGTTCGCATTCAGGCAAATACTTTGTCAAAGTGTAGATAAACTTTTTTTTTTCAGTAGGCAGATGGAACAACAGTGAAATTCAAGTGAAACATCTAGCACTGATAAAGTTATTTTAATATAATCCGTCCTACAGATAAAAGGCCTTGTGTGTTAGTTCCCTTATGTTGTTGCAGAGTAATGACGTGGGTCTCCCCGTCACCGCCCGGAGCTGCATTACCTTTTAGCACGTACGAAGTACAAAGCGTTGGTTTTAGGGTAGTACTTAGCATTTTGCTTCTTGTCCATGAGGCCCCCGAAAATGATGAGCTCGCCCCTGCCCTGCACCACGGTGTGCAGGCTGGTCTCTGGGGGCCCTGTGACGGCCGTGGGGGTACCGTTGCCGTACACCTTCCAGGACACGACCCCCGCCGATTTGGCCCGGGAGATGTCCAACACGTACATCTGCATGGGCTTGCAGTTCAGCGACTGGTACAGAGGCTTGCCCACATTCAGGCTCTGAGGCGGGTGATGGCCGAGGCGCCGCGCTATCGGCGGGATGGCGTGTCCGTCCGCTACGGCAGCCTGTGGGGGACTGGACGAGGACGACGGCGGCGTTCCTGAGGGGCCGCTCCCTCCTACTCCGCCACTGCTGCCCATCGGTGACGCCCCCTGCGTTTGAAAGGAAGACGCTGGTAAAGAGGAAGGTGTGTTTTTCACAGCCTCCAGTCCTCGTCGTAGGGCAGCGGGCGATACCGCTCCTGGGGGTGTGAGAGGGGAGCTGGAGGGGGGCGTGTGGAGGCCGTTAGTATTTGGGAGCTCGTGGTGGGGAGCGGCAGAGGGAGGGGACTCCCACCCGTAGTCTGTTGAGCCAGGCAGGTGAGGACGGGAGGGAGGAGAGCAACCCTGGGCCGGGCTGGTCCGGGGAGACGGGGAGGACCCGTTTAACAGGGAGGCGAGTGGCGGGAGGGGAGGGCTGTCGGGGCCCTGCGAAGGGGACGGCTGCTGGGACGACAACGGGCTTCCATCTCTGGCGCCTCCTCTGGCTGAGGGCCGGGGTCTCAGTGTACCCCAACGACCGTTCACGCACGGAGCCTCCTCGACGGTCCCCAAAACGACGCCTGCGGCGCCGCTTCGAATAGGAGACTGAGAGCGCAGGGAGGGCGGCTCCGGCCCCAGGGGGGCGGGCGTGGCACTTATGGGGGAAGGTCGCGAGTTAAGACTTGGACTGAGAGGCGCACGGCCAGAAGGAGCCTGTGAGAAAACCACCACGCACTGGCCCACCTGACAGAGAAAACGGAGTTGGAAAATCACAGATTAGAGACATACAAGCACAACGTTTTTATTACCAACCATCCAAATAGTTTAGATCCACCAGGGCTACAAAAATTAAGTCTAGTATTGTATAATCTGCTCAGTTTACTATATAAAAGGCTGTTATCCAACTCAAATAAGAAACAGCAGGATGTTGCTCATTTATTTTAAATTCAGCTGAGGTCAGAATTGACCAAATGAAAAAAAAGCTTATTTACATTGGTTTTAATATTAACATCTCTTTGATTAGGGTGGCCAATAAAAGGTTTAAGTGTGTAGGTACCCAATAAGGATTGATTTGACAACACTGAAACTTCACTGTGAGTAGAGTCGGGTCAAACACTCACTTTACAGGCTGGGTGGCACCACAGCTCTGGCGCTCCATGGTCCTCATTCTCCACCTGCAGCTGCTGCCACTTCCACGCAGGACTGTCCATGTGGAGGAGCCAGGCATCTTTGAGAAGCTGTTAAATCCCAGCGAGACGGACAAAATTAAAGTGTGACCTGCTTTGACATTCCTAAAGTTCCCCTACATGCCAGCGCATAAAAATACTACCTAAATATGATCATTTTAACATATCTGATTATATCGTCCTACATCTAAAACCTTCGTTATCAGCACTTCAACATAGGTCCGTTCCAGCATTTGATAAGCGCCAGCTTTGAATCCAGTCACATGTTTGACCAGATTGTAGAACTTTCATTATTTGAAGAAAGTTTCATAATTTTGTAACAGATTAATATTAAATTAATATATTTTTCTCAAAAATGTTGTTGGTAACTATTGTTCTCAGAGTATTATCACCTAATCGAGTCTGTTCTAACATTCGACAGTGCAACGTAATAACTCTGTGTGGTTGATGTCGATATTGTATATATATACTGAAATATCAGGTTTTATATTGGAACTGAATAAATTGTCTCAGGACATCCCTAATATTAACGCAATAATCAATGTTGAAAGCTACTAGAATGTCTAAAATGCATTTTAGTTTATTGCCTATGAAAAAAACTCATCAGTCACATTTTTTTAAATGCAATCTTATTTAATTAAGGGAAAAATATTAATAATATTCTGCAGAGAAGCAATGAATGAACCGAATAGGAGCTTGTTGAGAATTTTAGGAAAACTTCACCAGAATAAAAATTATGGAAGCTGGATTTAATTATAAATGATCTTCAGTGATTAAGTTCCCAAACAAGCTTCCAGCAACATTTGGATCGCCAGACAGAGCTGCTAAATGGCGAGTTTCCTCTCTTACGGTTTGTAAATACGTCCTCTCTTGGTTTTATTATTGCATTTCAAAAAAAGAACAGGAGAGGGCGGTTCTGCATTTATCTCAGAACCGCCCTCATATCCACTAGAGGTCAGTTCTGAATAACAATTGCAAATACGGATAAAGATATTCAACAACTTCTCATCCACATTCTCCATGTTCAATTAGTGTTTTTTGTTTTATTTCTTGTCAAAACTACACATTTTATTCCTCACCCATAATTGTGTTGTCATTCTTAATATGCAGTTGTTAATGTAGGAGGGAAAAAAAACGTACTGCATTTGGACCACCGCAGCCTCCCAGTATAAGCAATGTCTTCTCATCAATAACGATCTAAAAAATGACAAAAATATTGTTGGTACAGTTGATTTACAGAATTTAAAAAAAGAAGATTTTGCTTGAAAAAAATGAAAACAGAACCTAAAAATAAAAGTATTTACTTGTGACTGCCCTCCTCGCGGGTGGGGCAATGGACCTGATGTAGCCAGTTTGGACCACGACAACTGCTCCAGATCCAGAACCCAGACTTCATTGCTCCTAATAGAAAAAAGGGAAAAATATATACAATATAAGGCAGGATGATTCCAGGTGGTTTCTTTTTTTATTCATTAACTTCATCCTATATATATTTCTACGTGATGTTTGTAGTATGCACATGAAGATTTATACAAAATGTATCCTTTTTCAATCATTTCAGGGTATTGAAAAAATATTAAAAAGAAATAAGGAATATTTCTATTTTTCTATTCTACTTATATCTTGATTTTAAGACTTAGCTGCCTTTTAGTACACGGCTAAACTAGTTTTGATTGACACTATGGACAAAACTAAGGGTTTGTGTTTGAGAACAGTTTAATACAGACCAAAAAAGAAGAGTTTAATGTTAAATCTGAATGAAATCTTTAGGTTTTAATGTATCTAGATCAGTGCTCATCTATACTCTTTGGGTTGAACCATTTACCTCAAGTGTAAGAAAAGCTTCATTATGTTAGCAACAACATTTCTCCTAATCCACATCATTTCATCATTTGTGGCACACACGTTTAGATCAATACATCTTATTGACTCTAAAGATGAATTCATGAAGTGATCATACATCTGACGTGCTCCTAACGATCCCCCAAAAACTATCATGGAGTTTCCGATTACAGATGACGAATGTCCCGCCATAGGTGGAGGTCCATGCGTCGTTACTATACAGTTCCACCTAAGAGAACAGAAGAACAAAAAACACAAGAGAAGAAAATGATGGGAAGCTGGAACAAGACATCAAACTGTCCCACCCTTTGTTTTAACCACACCCTCTGACTGACTCTGGAAGCCATCTCACCAGTTTTTTGAAGGTGAATAGGTGTGGATTTCATCAAAAAACCTCTCTGGCTGGTGAAGCGGATAAGGGCTGGGGCGCGTCCAGCCTCCAAACAGCACCAGCAGATCTTTGTGCATCACCAGAGTGGCTCCAGCCTTTGGAGATGGATAGGAGCCTGCGGAAAAGAAGACAAATACAACTAACGTTTTACTTCAGATGATGCTCAAATGATAAAAGGAAAAGAAGAATATGCGCTTGATGGCTCGCCGGTGACTTCTTTAAAGTGTGAATGTTCACAACAGTGTTTGTTCAGTTTCTGTCCGGTCGACTGTACTGTTCTTACCAGAGGCTAAAGGGCGGATCCACTCTTTACTGTTGAGATCCAGTCTCCAAAGATCATTAAAAGCAGCATTGCAGCTACTCTGAGTGCAACCCCCAAAAACGTACATGGACTGATTTGAGTCATAATAGCACGCACCTGCAGTGAGAGAAAAACAAAATTACTCGTTCAGCATTTAGAAAAAATTAGTAAACAACTGCATACATATATAAACAACTGCAAATATTACGTTTGCTTCTTGCATTTGTAATATTTCCTTTTGTTATTAGTTAGCAAAAATATTAAACCTATATGTGAGAGACCAACAAGATTTGTTGTAGAACTGGGACGGGTAAGAAAGACACATGGATCTCAAAGTCATTTTACAGACATAAATCTGAACATTTTGTTTGTTATAAAATAATTTATACACCAATATCCATAAATAAAAATATATGGAATTAGGTAACTTCAGCAGTCACCTAGTTAATCTGAACGGTCTGCCTGAGAGTAATTTATTGAACCATAATTACAGCTATACTGTAAAGGAGTAAAAGAATATATATTTATTACGACAAAGCAACCCAGTAAACATAAACGGGGAATAAAGGTGTTTAAGAGGTTTAAATCAGGATTAATTTATAAAACAACATTTTTAACATCCAGTTTAACCGACAATCTGAAAAAGGTAGATATAGTAACTCTGGAGGAGCTGCAGAGATCTCTTAGCAGGAATAATATTGCCTGAGCTCTTAACTCTATGAAACAGCAGCCGGAAGAGAGCCAGATCGAAAGGCGTCTCCAGTTTGCATCAAACAAAAAAGTGTCTAAAGGGCTCTGGTTACAAAAAATTCAAAGTTTTAGTAAACTACATTGCACAGTCTACTTGAAGACTGATGTTGGCAGAGGCTCTCCCTCCGATCTGGGGTTAGCAACATCAGATTATATCTATACCAGATATACAAATTCATGGTGACAAAACACAGAAAGAGTACGTATAGCAGTGAATGCAGCAAAGGTTGTTTTTACACGATATTGACCAAATGCAAATTTACCCCCCACATTTTTCAGATATTTACTTGCAAGATATTTTTAAAAACATATTTTCTTCTTTTTAAACATTATGTTACAATGTTTGATTATCAAACAAAGTCTTAAAACAAACTAGAGTTTGTGGTTTTTATGTAAGACTATTTGAAATATTTAAAATATAATTTGGGTGTTTTTAAAATCAGACACATCGTAATACTTGTAATGGTAATTTAGAGGATTGGCTCAAGTGACTTTGTAAAGGATTTGGGCCTTAAATTTAAGTTAAGTGCAGGATAAGATTGCTCGCCATCACTGATGTAGAGCAGCGAATACTGACTGTGTGAAAAGCGCTGAGTGATGGGGGTTCCAGGATATGGATATGTCCGGCTTTCCCATTGGATATTTCCCTCCTGTACCGCTCTCAAAAACCCATGGTAACACTGATAAGCGACGCCTGTTTTAGAAAAACAAAATTGACAGTGACAATTTTTTTTTTACGTGACATAATAGTATAATTAAGTAAACAAACAAGAATACTGTAATTCCTACACTAACCACACACATACAAACTACAATGACATTGAAAGATGTCTACGGAAGATAACATAAACTTGACAAGCTCACCTTTAATTAGACGATACCACTGCTTACAAACAAGCGCAGCCGTCTTGTGCTCCTGGTAAGGTGAGAGGAAGGATAAAATGTATTCGAGGACTTCCTCTGGTAGCTCGATCATCGATCTCCCCTTCCCTTTAGCACCAGTGTCCATGCTCCCGTCCTGACTATAGGTTCCCATCTTGGCCTCCACTTCGTCTCTCAGTGAGGCAGTCTCCTCGCCTCCATCCTCTGTATCCATGGCAACAAAGTGTCCGTCTTCATTGTCGGGGGAAAGGGACATAATTGTCTGCAGAGACATAAGAAGACATGTAGATGAGCTGCACAATAATGCAAGATTATTAGGAAAGATCATACAGTGATTAATATATGTATCATTAGTTGTATTAATCTAGAATGGGGGGGGCTTTGTTAGGCTTTGTCTACTGAATCACAATGACGACAAAAGTCTTACATAAAGGTGAAACAGACATTAAAAGCCTAGTGATGCTATAAAGGTTTGATTAGAGGGTGAAAATTGAGGAAACTGATCAATCAATCTGAGATCGATGATGCTACTTCTTTAAACTATTCAGCTTCGTCTCAGGTTTCTTTTTTTTATTTTATTCCATTAGCTAACTAGCTAGTTAGCCATCTACAGCCCTTCACATAATAAATGAATCACTCGAATGCTAATGCTAACCACTTCTAAAAAGCTTTCTAGCGCTTCCAGCGTATTTAAAAGATGTATTCAGGTTAGGAGATAATGTGTGTTTCACACTACATTATAAACACAGTTTATCGGCTTGAAACCGGATAATTAACTTGGATGAATGCAACGGTTGATCCTGGTGTGCTAGCATATGCTAACGCTAGCTAACCCAACAACAGCAGCAGCGTCCAGGCTAGCAGCTCTAATATTTATCACATCTTCAGCTGACGAGCTTTATGTCGCATATCTTCTCTTGTTTATTTTCTTTCCATAATCTATAAATAGCCCATATAACTTCACAAACATGCCATTCACAGTCAGCATCAGCTGGGTGCTATCTCCATTCTCCTGTGTATAATCTTGGCTAACGTTAGCCTCAGTAGCAGGACTATGGGTCTGTCCTGGCTAAGGTTCTCCTCGGGGTGACAGCTGGATCATTTCGGTCCGGGTTCTTACCTTTTTTTTCCGGCTGACTTCGTCGCAGGAACCCTAAGTGTGTGAGCGTCCTCCTCCTCCCCGGTTATCAGCTACGCTGCCTCCTTGCAGTCGCCATCTTCCGCTGTGAGAGCTGCTCCTTCCCCTCGGCAGCAGAGATCCGCTTCAGATCAGTGTCTGTAGGGGGGGGGGGGCTCCAGGCACCGCGTTAAAGTTGGTTCGTTGCTGGATATTCGCTTGATAATCGGTTTTTATCTCTGCTTTGAATCGGACACCACGGCAGTGTCCCTGTAATTAAAAAGCGTAGCTTATAAAATCGGCAACATGCTTTTATATACTGTCAGCTGACTGTAAATTATCATCATGATGCCAAGTTTAACCAGAAAACAGCGTTTCCACTTGTGCGACCTACGATCTTCGCCTTCCTTCATGTTAGGGACCGGCTAACAATTACACGATTGAGTATGCATGTAGTCACGAAAAATGGCAATAACAAAGTTAATAAAAACACTTTTTTCCATTCTGTTTGTTGCAGTAGGTCACATTTGCAATGATCTAACTACTACAGGTGAAAGACTGATAAAAAAATAATTTTATATGGAAATATAATGAATTTAATAATTATTAATATTCATATAAAAATAATAAAATGAGCTTTCTCCATTCTGTTTGTTGTAGTAGGTCAAATATACAATGACCTAACTAATACAGGTGAAAGATTGATGAAAAATCATTTATATGGAAATATAATTAATTTAATAATGATTATTATTCATACAATTTTTATAAAATAACCTTTTCCCCTTCTGCTTGTTGTAGTAGGTCTTATTTACAATGATCTAACTAATACAGGTGAAAGATTGATACAAAAACCTTTTTATATGGAAATATAATTAATTTAATAATGATTATTATTCATAGAAAATTAATAAAATAACCTTTTCCCATTCTGTTTGTTGTAGTAGGTCTTATTTACAATGATCTAAGTACTACAGGTGAAATATTTATTAAAAAATCCGTACATATGGAAATATAATGAATTTAAATAATAGAAATATTCATTTAAAAAAAATCACCAAAATTACCTTATCCCATTCTTTTTATTGTAGTAGGTAACATTTAGAAATTTCCATCACATACAGTTGAGGCTTTTTCTTTTTTTTATAGAAAACAGCATTTCTTACGGTATCATGCAATTAACACAAGTCACACAGCCATTCTTCATCTTCGGTTGGAATCTTGTCCGGATTCAACCCAAGGCAAGGTGCATGAAACCATCTCTTGCACTTATCACATTCAATCTGTGTCAATAGATAATAATTAATAAGAGATACAGTCTAGAACTTGAACTGAACTGCTTCTTTTCATATCTATAACACTTACCCAAGTGATCTTCTGGTTTTCTTTTTGCAGTGACAGAGGCGCTTCTAGACCACAAAGGGAGCAGAAGTCCTCCTTTGAGTCTGAAATGAACAACAAAAGGAACCTTCCAACTGTATCGTGCAGTTACATTACATCCGACCTTCACTTGTTTAATGTAAATTTATTTAAATCGAAACCCTGGTTCTCCTTTAAATGTCCTTGGAAAAATGTATGACTACATGTTCCAACAAATATAATCATTAAAGAGGAGACTTTATGTGTACTTGTTGTAGAATAAAATATTTTTCTAAAATAAATTTTTTATGAAATATTTTATTTATCAATAATTGCAATGAATTACTTGACTCAAGAAGGATGTCTTCAGCCATCTGTCTTTTCTGCTTTGCAATCTGTTTTTGAGATGGATTGATGTGAAATTCCTCTGGGATTGCAGGGAATGTCTCGATGGTTCATATTAGTGAAAACAGTACAAGTCAGAATGACTTACTTTTCTTTTACTCAATGACATACTTTGGTCAGTAAAGATATCAGACATTTAATGGAAGAAAAAAAATGATAGAACCTTTCGATTTTATAAAAACTGTTTCTCACCTGCATGACAAACACGCCACAGCTAGTTCCATCCCTCTGCGTTGTATGGGGGATTGTGGCAGGTTTCCAGGGTATGTTTGGCCAATCTCTTCTTCCCATGAGATTGAATCGTGTTCTGAAGTATTTACTGTGACAACATGTGTTTATAATCAAGTCATATATTTATTTCCCCAATTAAATAATTTTTAATAATTATTTTTTTAAAGTGTTTTTTTTAGTCCAGCAACCAGGATGACAGCTAGAAACTTTGGATCCTGTGAAAATATGTGTGTAATATAAAATGTCTCACCGAAAACACTTGGCTGTCTCTCTTGAGTCCTCAAGGTTACTGTCTGCAACAGCTGGATCAACCACATATATTTGACTGGACGATTTAAATGACAAGTCCTACTTCACCTGAAAAGTCTAAAGAGGGTGGGGCCATTTATACAGATCTAATTTCGTAAGACTTTCACAGATGGCATGAGTATTTCAGTAGTATAAAGTCATGAAAAATAGATATATTAAGATCAATCAGCCACACCACTTAATACTGACTAACAAGGGTTTTGATGTAAAAAAATGGAAATTAGGAATAAGTAAATTTGTTGAATTGATATTGTTTCACCTGTAGTACTTAGATCATTGTATATTTGACCTACTACAACAAACAGAATGGAGAAAGCTCATTTTATTATTTTTTAATGAATATTAATAATTATTAAATTCATTATATTTCCATATAAAATTATTTTTCATCAATCTTTCACCTGTAGTAGTTAGATAATTGTAAATAAGACCTACTACAACAAACAGAATGGGAAAAAAAGATAATTTTATTGTTTATGAGCATTCTTTATGAGCACATTCATACTGAAACATGTAATTGGCAGATGGTCCCCAACGAAAGTCAAGCGAATATCCAATAAGGAGCCAACTTTACCGCGGTGCTCAAACGGTGCTCCAGGCGTGTGTCCTCAGGCTCCAGACTGCATTATCAATGAAAGTTAAAATTTGAATAAACAAAAATAATGCGTTATTAGTCCTACAGCACATCTAACTACATATTTTTTTATGCTTATATGGAATATACATGTAAGCCCAGGATCACCATGTCAGATAAGATCCCATGTGCAGGGTTGTCTAAATCAGCCCCCCAAAAGCATCTCAAAATAGCAGCAGGATGTGGCTGGGATCCATCCATCCATTTTCCAACCCGCCAGTTCCTTTGGGGTCACAGGGGTCTTGTGGTTCCTATCTCCAGCGCACATTGGGCGAGAGGCAGGGGAACGCACTGAACACTACCCCAGTCCATCACAGGATATAGAACCATTGAAGCTCACACCTAAGGGCAATTTAGAGATCACAATAAGCCAAACATGTTTTTGGACTTTGGGAGTAAGCCAGAGAACCCACCCATAAACAGGCAGAACAGGCAAACGCGTTACAGAAAGACACAAGGCGGAATCAAAACCAGAGCCTTCTTGCTGCAAGTGCTACCAACTGTGCAGCCTGTTGCTGGAATATTGTGTTCCAAATCTTCTGTGCACAAATATCAACTAAAGACTCCCGAGCCCGTGGAGAATGAACGGCTAAGATCCTGTGGGATGTCAAAATAGAAACTAATGACCTTGTCACAAGACAGTAAGAGTTTCTTTACTCAACAGTCTCTTCAGATACACTGCAAAACACTCACAAAACTAAAGCATCTTAACGTCTAATAAAGACCCTATGAAGAAACCTAGATGAGTGCTACACATAGTTTATTTTTGTGATTAATAAAAGACAACTAAACTCAACAGAACTGAAATGAATTAAAATTCAAATGAACTAGTATTTGAATGGAGCAAATGTTGGTTAATATGAGCAAATCCATCAGATAAGCAAGTATGGTGGAAACTACAAAGTAATTTTTAATGCTTTATTTTATTTTTATTTTTTTAACACAACGTGCAGAGAAGTTTACAAGCATAGCTACAGATCATTGAAGCTTCCTATGTTGAGCATGTATACCAATTAAAGGGTCATCATGAGAACCTCATCTTTGGGAAAGCTAATGTTACCCACTTAAACTGGGCTGTTTTTCTTCATATCTCTTGACCATCCAGAAGTGTCCACATTGCTTATTGTTGTGATGTTAACTACAGCTAGTAATTTAACATAATAACAAGGTGTTTCTTTGTATTTTCTGCATGCAATGTATTTTGTTTGTTGCTACATGCTAATTTAATAACTTCTAGATGGGAACTTTCAATATCCTTAATGAGCAATCCAAATATACTTGAGTCCTAACTCCTAAACCTCAAATTTCACATTTTTCCAGTGTTTTTTTTAATAGATGAAGGTCCACATGTTTCAACAAATAAGTGGAGAGAACATATTACGCGGGGCTTATTTCATTATCCAGTATGGATACAGATCAGATGGAGTTTCAATCTAAAAAATATACCGTAGTAGTTGTTGTTAACTGGTAAAATATTAAGGTAAAACAAACATTTGGGTCAGTATTCTTCACATTTATATAAACTGAAACATAAACAGAATAAATGTCCAGGTGATTTAGTCAGATAAGAACAGCCTGACATTCAAATGAGCTGTGTGTTATTCTTATTAACTAGAAGTCAGAAACTGAAATTTATAAAAAAACTGAATTTTATTAAAAAACAACTAACAACACAATTGTGTTTAATAAACACTTTAACTGTCTACTTTTAAAAATGTTTATTTAGTTTCATAAAACCTGTTGTACGCCCATTACAAGAGCATCACCTATTTATCCATCAACATAGTTCACATGCGTTGCGTTTTAGGACAGATTTTGTTTTTATTTCACTTTTATGATCCATATAAATGTTTAATATAAATATGTATCTATAAAAACGTTGTAACTTTGCCAAAGCAGGTCACATGTGTGCCTAGAAGACCGTAGATATACAAAAATACATATTATTATATCTATCTATCTATATCTGCTGGTGAGATGTGACGCCATCTTTGTTAGGTCACCGTCACTCGCGTTCGTTCCTACGTCATTTCCGCTCCTCAGTCCCACACGGCTACTTTAGCTCAGTCGTGGGCCTTTACCGGCTGAATCTCTCGACTTTTTGGTGAATATTTCACGCATTTGCTTTGCTGTTAAAGTCGACCTCGGCTGTACTTGAGCTGAATCCCAACGTAGAGTTGAAAGTAACCGGAAGTCGCGTTGAAAGCGTCATTCTAGCCGAGCGTTGAGCTAACACGCTAACACGCGGCTAAATTAAGGTTCAGCCCGGATTTGTTGCTTCAGCTTCACACTGGAAACCCGAGTGACACCTGAGAGTCCAGCAGGTCGTGCCTGTCCCAGCCTCACCGTCTCATGACCCCCAGCTGGGACAGGATATAGCCTGGCGGAGGAGCGGCCAGAGTCCCGCTAAACATGGAGGATGAGGAGGTCGCTGAAAGCTGGGAGGAAGCTGCGGATAGTGGGGTGAGCTGGACACAGCAGCTTCTATTTAAACGAAATCATCTTTATTTCAGCTTTAACGTAAACTTATCACATGTAAGGGAAACAGATGTAAATGCTCAGTTTCTATATAAATAGGAAACAGTTTTTCTCTGGCCGAATAATAATCTTCAGGATTCCTCTTAATGTATCTGTGAATTAATTGTGCTTTTTTAAAATTTAAATAAGGGAATTGTGTAAGTTTGGGAGAAACTTTACATTATTAAGTTACAAAGTTTTCCCTAAACTTGTTCAGATCCGCCCATCCCGGAAATAACAAGAACCAAAACTGTACGACCATCATATTCTGCGACCACAGGGGGGCGATAGCGTACATTCCTCTGCATGTCCGTGTGGAAGACCAGCGAGAAGAAGACTTCACGTAAATCTTCTCTATCAAAGTGACCAGAATAATATTCCGTGTGATTTACAATCTCCAGATGTTTTGTTGCTCTCGAAGTTTACGTGAAGTCTTCTTCTCGCTGTCTCAACACGCACATGCGGAGGAATGTACGCTATCGCCCCCCTGTGGTCGCAGAATATGGTGCAACACCGGCAACCTTTATTCCTCCTTTATCTAATTTTCACAGAATTATTCTCCATCACTTTAACCTTATTTCACTATTTAACTCCCCTTGCTGTTGATCTTTGGACAGTTTTCCCACGCAAACTGGAAAGTTTTAGATGTAGTTGAGCTTTTTTCCAGATCAGGTCTGGATTAGTATGGAAACAATAAAACTCAATCAACCATTAATGATCTTTTCTCATTCGTCATTTGAAAGCCTTGCCAATGCTTTCATTGTGATAATTTGTGTTTGCACTCCAAATAAATATAAAATGGCAAACGAAAACTGCTGAAACAAAGTCTGGAAATCAATTAAATTGTGACTTGAAATTTCTCAGTTGTTTGATCCTTGGTAATATTTAAGAAAGACTGAATAATGAACCATAGTTTTGTTAAGGTTTAGGCCCGAATTGGCCAAAACACAATTAAGTATAAAATTTAAGACGATTACTCAAAGGTCCTGTTATTGAGACATGATGTTAAACTCAATAGCTGTTCCAGAACAACTTTGTTGAAATATTTATGGCTGGTATTTTGTAGATTTAGAAAAAATTCAGCTCTGACCTTCATCAGTTTTAATATAACTACAATTCCTTATCTAATGAACTAAATATGTCTTTATTTTCAGTCCCTTAGTAAAAAATGTTACTTTTGAGAATAAATATTGTCGCGAATATTGTATTAAAGTACAGAAAACATCATAACCTGAACTGCTTGGCCTGTTTGTGAATCTGATAATGAAATGTTAGATCATGTTTTTTATCTGTTTTAATTTAGTTAGCACCTATTTGATACCTTCCCAGTGATGGCACTCTTGAAGTTATTCGATATAGCACAGTAGAGGTTTATTGTTAAAAATAAGGGCAAATAGTATGTTGGGCCAAAACTTTCAAGGCACAGAATATATTTTCTTAAATTTACTTCTACTTCAAAAATCTAGAAAAATTACATACTTCTAAGTCGATTTTAAAATGATCTACAAGTATCTATTGTTATAGTTTTTACTTTTACAGACGTGATTGTTGGTATTGAATGAAGTCAGTGTTGTGTTGTTTCCATAATTCCCACTAAAACAGAATAATATATCTAAATGTCAGCTTATTATGTTTTGGTGATGTTTACTTTAAACAATACTTGCAGTTTGTTCTCCTGACTGATGTTTCTTCTTTGTAGTTATTAAAACAATTTATTTACAGTTTACTTCAATTATTATAATTATTATTATTATTTTTATGTCAGGAAATTGAGAGACGGCTGGAGGCAAAACTAAAGATAAATCAGGAGGCAAAGTAAGTGACCAGAACCCAAAGTACCTAGATTTTGTTATAAATTTAAAAAAACAACCAAAATCGCTCAAGTGGTTTTATTTTTGCAGGAAGACCAGTTTAAAGTCTGCCAGCTCCCCGGTCCGGACAGCCATTGTAGTCCCAGACGACTCTCTGCCCGCAGCTCCTCCGCCTCAGATTCGAATTTTAAAGCGCCCTTCCAATAACGGCACGGCGGGGAACTCTGCATCCTCGTCTCGTCCTTCTCAGCAGATGAAATCTTTGGCCCAACGAGAGGCAGAGTACGCCGAGGCCCGGAGGAGGATTTTGGGTAGCGCTTCTTCAGAGGAAGCGCCTCAGGACAATCCAAGCCAGGACCGGTAATGCAACATATCAGTAGCTGTGAACGTACAGATTGATCTCTAGCAGAGTTTTATATTTACAACAGTTAATTTAGTGAGACTCGTCTGTATACTTAAAACACCCAGTGTGATATACGTTAAACAACCAACTAAGTTGTGTGATTATGGCTTGCATCTGATGAAAAACCCAAATTCTGGTTCTCTGAAGACTTGATTGTTTAATTTGTTCCAATTAGGCCAGGATTTTTAATACATAAATGTTGAACTTTGCATGTATTCTGCTGAGTAGCTGAGGAAGCCCAGATCTATTTTATAGTGGCTTTCATCTTTGTCTAGATCATTGGGTCTGGTGTCGCTCATCCTAGTCTCGATAATGTTCCATATATTGTCTGTGTCTGTCTAAAGTTAGGTTAGTTTGCTGGTTAACCACGTTCGTCAAACCAGATGTTATAATTAGGATGCTCCTGGTAGTTTACTGTGCTGACGTTGGACTGAATAAAACACAACAATTGTTGATAACGTGATTCCCCAAATTATAAACTTCAACCTTCACCTCAGGCAACTTTGATCCTTTGCATCTCCACTCTTCTTTCAGCCTCTGGGGCTCGATTTCTAAATTAAAATGTATAGTTTGCTTTAATATTCACACCAGATGACAGATTTCAGATTTGCAGAACATAAGTACTTTTGCATTTGTAGTTCATGTCCCGAATATGTTATGTGGAGACTCTGAGTTGTACATCCCTCCCACACTTTGGTGGTCATATAGTGTGGTGGGTCATCGCTGTTGTTTGGGGAATCTTGTACTCTCACTTTTTTCTTTCTACTCAACTCTACCAATAATATGCTCAGATTCAGTTCCCTCTGAACTGAATCCTGCATGTGGAGGATCTAAAGGACTGACAGGTTTTCCTTCTTCCCTACGAGTGTTTAATACTAAACATTTAGTATTAAATATTCTTTACTAGTGATTTGATTTAATAAGAAGAACATGGTTTTGTATTTTTTTTTGTAGCTTTAAAGTACAATGCTCACAAATTAGCACTTGAAATGTGTCACTCTGGCTAAATGAATTTGATTCTCACCTTTTGAATTAAAGAAATGCAATAAATCACTTTTTTTTCTAATTCATTGAGAGATAGAATTAAATACTTAAATTGCTGACAGTTGCTAAGTATTTGTCTTGTCATTTCAACAGGGCTTTTCGTATGAATGTACAGCCGCCACTGGAATCGGTTCGTCCAAACAATCAGGTGATCCGTCAGCCGACTGGTCCCGATGGCACCCCCGGCTTCAGACTCTGCAGATAAGCTGAAGCTGCCGGCTGCATATGGAAACCGCTCCTTTTTAAGAGGGAAGCAGAGCAGGGGAGAAATTATAAGGGGTGTTTCGCGTGATTTCTACAGAGCAGAGTGGTTGGCTGACCTCAAATTTGACTAAAATAGGTAGTTAAATTTACTTGTACGCCATTTCTCTGCTCTGCACGCTCTGATTTGATCTTTTTGCCGCTTGCCTTGTCTTTTCCCTCTGTTGAACCATAACAAGGTGGCTGGCTGGCAGAGGTCAAGGATTGGAAAAGCCCCTTGGTTCCACATTGGGAACAGGCTTTAATCACACACACCCCAAACACACTGTGATACACTGAGGTGCTCTCCAGATTAAAATCTGCGAAGTGTTTCTCGCTTCAAGGAGAATAAGGAGAACTTGCTCGTTGATCCGATGGGGCGACTGGACCTGCAAGGTGTGCAAACGGATCGGCCGTTTTTTTCCCCACTGGCTAAGAACGGGTCACTGCTGGATATCCAAAAAGAGGAAAGGCCTTGGAGTATTGAGAGGAAACGTGTCGTGCAGTGCCAACAACCGACTTTAGCTGAGTCAGTGTAAGGTGGTGGAACGTGGTGCTGATTGGACCCGTTCAGTGAAAGTGCACAGTGCCGAATAATGTGTCTTAGTGCAGCAGATGGTGGCTCAGAGCAGAGCGTTGCACAGTCCACGGGTCGCTGCGATAGCAAGGCTGGCACCCAACCTCTGGCCAAAAAAAAAAAACCCCGTCGCCTGAATGACGAAGTCACTAAATCTGTTTCTACAAGCAATAACAAAAAAATCACTTCCTGGAGTTTGTGTTTTGATTTTAAATGTTAAAGTTGTTTCTCAATGTTTTTTTGTTTTTTTTGTTGTTGTTCTGACATAGTTATTTTTAAATAAAGTGATTTGTAGGCTGCTTAGAAAATAGGTTGCCGAAGAAACATTGATTTTGTAATGTCAATAATTTGGTCAGGTTTGCAGACATTATGAATAGGAATCCGAGATGTTGATGTTTCATCGTTCTTGTTTGGGCTTCTGCATCGGCAGAAGCAGCGTTGGAGCTGAAGCACACGCTTTGATCCTGGGAATGATTTATTAAATGGCATTTAATCCCACAAGGACGTCACCTTTTATTGTGCTATGGAAATATGAATATGAATGCTCTGTTGAATGAAGCTGAATTTATCTTCCTGAATGACAAATGTCTTCCTGGCTTTTTTTTTTTTTTATGTTCATTTTGTTTTAACACAACAGTGTTTATCGTTTTGTTTGCCTGTTTTCCACAGATTGAAAATAAAAACGACTTTTACAAGCCAAAATCTGTAACATAATAAAGAAAAAACAAACTAAGGGGTTACAATTCCCGACAGCTTGTATCACAATAATTGGACCTTGAAGTAGGTTTGCCCCTCGGAGAAACTTTATACTCTCCATGCTTTAATCCTCATCCTGCAGGGAAACCTGCATGTTTTTATACCTGCAGCAACTTTCTACGTTTTACTAAAAGCATATCCTAATCTGGTGATCAGAACATTAACCAATAAACACTTTATTACAAAGGACCTGATCTTAAAACTTACATATAGTTGCTTGAATTGTTTGCAATCGATTACAGGTGCAGAAGCACGAACTAACTCTGTTAAATGAGGATTTTGCTTGTGATGCTAGGAGGTCACAATGGCGCACCAGAAGGCAGAGAGGTCATAACACAAGGATGTAGTTAAAACTAGAACAGGAATGAATATTTATAATTTGGGTATCAGCATAAATGTAAAGACATGACAATAAGAGCACAGTACCATTTTTATACTTGTTTAACTTCAATGTCACTTTAGCCCCACGGTTTGTTTTTTATAGTATCCAGTGCCTTTCAGTGTTCACGTTTGTCAATTATAACATGGCACAATAAAGAAAGATTCTGTTGTTTTAATTGTATAAGGATTGTGTGCAGTAATCTTTCCCAAGCCGACACCTTTTTATCTGTGGAACATGCAGCAGATTGATTCAATCCGTTCCTTTTCTAAAACTGAACAGACGAGCTCCTCCAGAGTGTATGCAGACATGACGGCTTTGCCAAAAAAAAGAGAGGCGAAATCACTGGCTAATCCTTCATCTTAAAATCGGCGTTGCTGGAGGAGGTTTCTGACCAGCAATGTAGACGCCATATAGCATCCGCAATTGTTTCCGGTTTAATAAATTGCATTGTGGTTGGTAAGTCATCACATTTGCATGTCCTTCTCCCAGAGTTTTTACGTTCATTATCAGTAGATGTTCTCCATATATCAAGAAACCAGCCGGGATAAACACTCAAAGCCTGCTATGCTTCTCATTTTCGCACCGTCAGGTTTGTGTCTGTTTTTAAAGATCAGGCCTACTGTAGTTACATTTTTTTTTAAATAATCTGAGATTTGAGCATTTGTCAAACATATTTCCTTAAAATGCACCTCCGCTCCTGGAGCCTATGTGCCGTTTATGAATTTACACCTTGAATTAAGTTTAAATTAATGTTGGACACAAGCAGCAGGAGTTACTTTTTTTTTTTCACAGCTGAATTCAGTCATTTTTGTTTGTTTTATTTTCTTGCTTGTTCGCGCTAGTGTCTGAAATTTTTACATGTAGACCTCAGTTGCTGATAAAGCCTCTGTACTTTAGGTTTGTGAGTTAATTCACGCCGTTACAACCAACATGGATTTTGGACCCATCACTTAAGCTTCCAAGATAAACTGTTCTCTGGGGTTTGGATCAGGTTGGACTCTTAACAAAACTGTTTTGTTTTTTCCAGTCTGGTTTTGAGATGAAAAAGGTTTGCAAGGAATTTAAACTGATATGTAAAAGTTGGCCTTTGAGTGCTGCTATCGGCTCATGATGCTTTATCTTAGACACTCACAGCCAGTTGTCTAGTTTGATGCCCATTTGATGTCATTGTTTTTAAACTTGAAGAATCCAAATGAAATTCAAATACCCTTTAATAAACATTTAAAGATATTGCTGGGATATTTTTGTGTTTTACTCTTATGAAATGCATTTTGTTCAAACAGTTTTGGGGTGAAATTTCTTTCAAAGTAGATCGTCTGTATCTGTTTAAAAACGTTTTTGTCCCAACCACTTCAGTTGCCATATTTGTTTTCCCATTAAAATATTAACCAATAAGCTACCTCGGCGAAAAACAGAGCCACTCTGTAATCAGGTCATCTAGTAAAGATGCATGAAAACTCCTCAGATTTTTTTAGTACAGTTTAGTTGAATGATCAAACTAAAACTGTGTTCAAACCCACTTTTATGTGAGGAAAACAAAATCCAAATTAAAAAAATTAAATGGTCGCTGGTGACAATTTTACAATCGCTGCCAACAAGACAGAATCTAATCTAGATCTAGAACCAGATTCTGAGGTCCCATAATGAAAAAAATGTCTGCTAAGACTTTCTTTCTGGTTATTTTAACTTGAGTTTACGGATCATTGAACCAGAAAATGACCCAATTTAAAACCAATATTCTAATTTCTGGTTTATTAACCAGATATTCATGAAAGATACTATAATGGAAGTACTTGTGGATTTCATGCTGTTTTGTGCTTTACCAATGATACTTAATAGTGTGCATAAGATGTTTTTCCACTTCATTCTTTATTTCACTCCTAAGGGTTTTATGGTCGTAACCCCAATCTTAACCTTTTCTGATTAAATCATACAATTTCAGTTAAAGTTAACTTCACTGACGTTATATTTTTGGTTTACAATTCGACAGAAATTGTCTTTTTCTTGTTCCCAGAAGACGTGGTTCTTAAAGAAAACTGCAAAGAGCAATTTAAAATCAAATAATTAAATAATTCATTTTTGACATTAACCACCCCAAACAGAATAAATCTTAAATTAAAGTGTTGGGTTTCAGTTTCTCTGCAAGTTTGGATTCTGTTTATTTTGTGCCTTTTTCCATCGCTTATAATTATATTAATATCTAATCATTCAGCCTTTGTAACAGGAGGGTTTCAATTTGTAATGTAATAAAAAGGATTCACACGCTGATTCTATCAGAAAGTGTCAAATTAGATAGAAAGCATGAATAAAACAGGTGAAGAGAATTTATTGTGTACAAGGAGTGAGCATGTTAACCTCAACAGTAAAGAGCCATCATATTGTAGATTATTCATTTGAGTGTTTAGATTATTATTTAAGTGTTAGAAAATAACCTCAGAAACCGTGAATTATTAAGTTTGTTTATTTCATCTAATAAGTCTTATATTTAACTACCGGTGAGTTGCTTTTTTCTAGGAAGGGGACTGTGAGCGACCGAGCCGGTTAAGTATGAGGACACAGTAATTTTTGTGAAGGAAATGGGTTTTATTTCCCCCAAATTAACAAAATGCAAACAATATTTGCACTGCCCTTAAAAGAGGTCAAATGGAGAAGCTGAACTCAAGGCAAAAATACTAAGATTCAACATAAAACCATAAAGAAACGGTTCAAAATAGACAAACTGACCTGACACACAACAAGCAAAGGGGACTTAAATACTGGCCGATCAGACCAGACTGACACAGAGGGGAATAGGGAGGGGGGAACATCTACTAAGAAATATAACAAATGTAAATAACAAATGTAACTAAACAGCTAGTTTAAGAATTAAAATTATCACTTTCAGAGATGAATGTAATTACACTTGTATGTTTCAGGGATTTATAAGAGACAAGATTATAACAAAAATCTTTATCTTATTAAAAGTGTAACTTCCATATAAATCAATCAATGTTTATCTCTAAAATGTAAATCAAAGGCTTCAGTTTAATTATGGCTAAAAAATTTGCCTATTTAGCTAAACTGTCACATTTGCACAATTGTTTATGGATGTCGGCTGTATTTGTATGTTTTAACAGAAGAACAGAGACCTTGAAGGAGGAAGGTCCCTGAGGTCCACTGGGTTCAGCCGCGATCTGTGGTTCTAAGCGACCCGTCTCTCAGCTCAGCATCTCTCTACAACATCTGCTCGGCCTGACCTTAACATTTTCTCCTCAGGGACGTTCCAGATGTTTTAATCTGGCATTGGCGTTGGACTAAACTGAGCAAAAATGCATCTCAAACTAATCTGGCTGGAAGAAGCTGGGTCGTAGATCTCTGTGGGAGGTGCTTGCTTGCAAAACTAAAATATAAGATGAGTACATCCTCAAAAGAAACACAACTGACATTACAGCAAAGACAGGAGTGTGTTGCTACCATCATTAACATCCTATGTGGGATCAAACTCTCTCAGCTTCATGTAATTTGAAGATGAAGGGTTTTGCGTTGGTATGACATGTCTGCCGTGTCTGGATATTCAACTACAATTATGATCTTAGCATGCGGCTACAGGAATGCAAAAAGCAGTCATCAAGCCTGTTTTTGCAGCATTAGCACACAGCACACTCACATGGAAAAAGAAAACATATGCAGCAACTGACGCTGCTGCACATTAAATACTTCAACCTCCACTGCAAATAAGAGTCATCTGCAATCATGAAACTCAATTAAAGAACCTTTTAAACGGTTAAATAAAACCAGTATTTCAAAGATTTCATCCAAATTCAGTCTTAAGTCCTACTTTGAATGACAACTGCAGCCTCACACTTATTATTACTAACATTTACGAATCGGTTGTTGTCTCAGGAACAGCTGATCCAACCAGTCAAAGCCTTGATCAAAGAAACTGATACAACTAATAAAAAAATAAAAAAACAGTGTGGATCCACGTTTAGCAGGTGGAACAGACAATTAGGTGCCTTATTTAGGTTCTGAGCCAGAGTTAGAGAGGCTGTAGCCTAATTTTTAAGGAGGTCTTTATTTTCTTTATTTTTAAATGATTGTTGTTGTTTTTTTACTTTGTAACTTTATATTAAACTCACAGGCCCATGTCAGGTGAGTTGTATTAAATATATATATTTTTTTAAATTAATGCAAACAATGCTCAAATATTTTAAATCTTGGAGAAAAAGATGTATTTCTTTTTTTGTCTTACACGAACAATTCATTTGGATGTAAAATCATACAAGTTGTTTAAAAGGATCTAACTAGAAACACACTTGAATTTGGGGATCAGTAATTATGACAACTGGATGTGTCAAAAAAAGACCCCCCCTCTATTAAAATACCCTATATTATTCAAACTAAAAACTGGTGCTTTTTTTTGTTTGTTAGTTTCTAAATAACGCCAAGCTCACTGTAAAGCAAGGCGGTGTTGATCTGGGGTTGCTTATCTTCCACTGCAGCTCTAAACAGTGAAAATCCTGTTTGCTTGTGTCGTTACCTATCCCGGCCGCGGGGGGGCGATGTTCAGAGACGGCTCCGCCTCTTCTACGACAACCGAGCCGCCGCAGGAGGCGAAGAAGAAGAAGAAGCAGAAGCAGAGGCCTTGTCCGTCCATTGAAAATCGGAAGTTGCGTTTTGGGGACAGAAACTTTCCAACATGGCAGATGACGGCGTTTACGAGTCGATGCTGTGCGTGAAGCCGGAGGTCCACGTCTACCGGATCCCTCCGCGAGCATCGAACCGCGGATATCGGTGAGAGAGTTAGTCTCGGAGGACCTGCTGGTCAGCAAGCTAGTTTATTATTTATGGTTCCATTATCGGACAGCCGAGCTGTCACCACCACTTAAAAGTTATTGTTTCTGATCGCACGACGCAGATTACTTGGTTTCGCTTATTTCATAAAAGGTTCATTAGAAAGTTTGTATGTTAGTGAGGACACAAAGCTGCTTGATTCTGGATCATTGTTATTCTATATGTTTATTTTCTTTCTTTACGTCTCTCACGAGCTCCTAAATCTCTGAAGACGGTTTAATTATATAAGAAACAACTTTAAAAACACATTTTTGGAGGATGCCCCCCCCCCCCCCCCCCCCCCC